>JAODAL010011325.1:0-100546 GCA_025379985.1 Phyllomedusa bahiana
GTCATTTTAGAATTTTTGGGGTCATGCTGCTTTGAAATGCAGCAATACTACAGGTCCTATTATAAAAAAAATGTTGTTTCTAACAGACATTTGTTCTTCACAATTGTCCAAAGTGGCTCAAGGGTCATGCTTTGAATTTTTGGGGCATTTTGCTTTGAAATGCAGCTATACTACAGGTCCTATTATAAAAAAATGTTGTTTCTAACAGACATTTGTTCTTCACAATTGTCCAAAGTGGCTCAAGGATCATGCTTTGAATTTTTGGGGGCATTTTGCTTTGAAATGCAGCTATACTACAGGTCCTATTATAAAAAAAATGTTGTTTCTAACAGACATTTGTTCTTCACAATTGTCCAAAGTGGCTCAAGGGTCATGCTTTGAATTTTTGGGGGCATTTTGCTTTGAAATGCAGCTATACTACAGGTCCTATTATAAAAAAATGTTGTTTCTAACAGACATTTGTTCTTCACAATTGTCAAGAGTGGCTCAAGGGTGATGGTGCTGTCAGAAACAGGAATAGGTAGGACACTGTTAATGGACACATATTGCAAAATGACTTGTTTTTGCAAGATCTTTAACATAGCTATCAATCCCTGTATTGAGACAACCCATTTAATACAATTAAAAAAAGAGAAACAAAGACATGGTGGATTCCATCCTATTTTAAAAATGTGTTTTCTAGAATTAAACTACTAAAAAACTTGCATGTACAAAATAGCTGGTAAAAAAATTCCTCTGAATTGTACAAGGAGGTACAGGAAAACTTGACCAGATGTAGGTTATTCAGAGGACATGGAGTATGGAGCACGGACAGAGAACAAAGTACAGAGACAATTTCCTCCAGCACGTTGAGTAAAATAAGAAAAAGAATGCCAAGAAAAAGGGCACCTGGGTGGAACAGGAGCGTTAACCACCAGTATTTCCAAGTGAAGCTCAATTGGTCCGCACTCATACGGAGGGGCAAGCGCTACCCAGGACAGGGACAGTATATGTCCAGTGAAACTAAAATGGTGGTTGAAAGACTCCTTTTCCGGCACTTTTTAAATTATGGGGTCAATCAGGTTTGGGGCTCATGCTGTGGCCCAGGACAGTATAGTCAATGTCCAGTTGAAACTAAAATGGTGGTTGAAAGACTCCTTTTTCCGGCACTTTTTAATCTGGGGTCAGACAGGTTTATGGTCATCTGCGGTACAGGACAGTTATAGTCAATGTCCAGTGAAACTAAAATGGTGGTTGAAAGACTCCTTTTTCCGGCACTTTTTAATCTGTGGGTCAGACAGGTTTAATGGTCATTCTGTGGTACAGGACAGTATAGTCAATGTCCAGTGAAACTAAAATGGTGGTTGAAAGACTCCTTTTCCGGCACTTTTAATCTGGGGTCATGCAGGTTTGGGGCTCATGCTGTGGCCCAGGACAGTATAGTCAATGTCCAGTGAAACTAAAATGGTGGTTGAAAGACTCCTTTTTCCGGCACTTTTGAATCTGTGGGTTTAACAAGGGTTTAAAGGGGTCAAATTTTGCGGTTTCAGACAGATATAGTTAATGTTTCCCTTCAACTAAAAAGGTGGGTTTAAAACTCCTTTTTTTCCGGGCCCTTTTTTAAAACTGGGGGCATGCCGGTTTTTGGGGCTCATGCTGTGGCCCAGGACAAAGGGATATTAATGTCCAGTGAAAATTTAAAAAAAGGGGGGTTTAAAAAACTCCTTTCCCGGGACTTTTTAATCTTGGGGTCAGACAGGGTTTTAAAGGCATTCTGCGGGACAAGGGCAGATATAGTCAAAAGGCCCGGTTTTAACTAAAAAGGTGGGTTGAAAGACTCCTTTTTTTCCCCCCCAAATTTTTTTAAACTTTGGGGCATGCAGGTTTGGGGCCATGCTGTGGGGCCCAAAACAGGGAAAGTCAATGTCCATGGGAAAATAAAATGTGGTTTTAAAGACTCCATTTTCCCCGGGAAAATTTTTTTAACCTGTGGGGCAGACAGGTTTATGGCAAGGGGGCTGGCGTAAAAGACAGATTTTGTCCAAAAACCATTTAAAATTAAAATGGTGGTTGAAAGACTCCTTTTTTCCGGGGAAATTTTTTAATCGGGGGGCATGGGAGGTTTTGGGGGTCCCGCTGTGGCCCAGGCAGATATCCCAAAGTCCCGTAAATTAAAATGGTTTGAAAGACTCCTTTTCCCGGGACTTTTTTAAACTTGGGGCAAGCAGGGTTTTAAAGGGGCAAATTTTGCGGTTTCAGGGGAAAATATAGTCAAAGCCATTTTAACTAAAATGGTGTTGAAAAACCCCCTTTTTTCCGGCACTTTTTAATCTGGGGTTTTATGCCGGGTTTGGGGGGGGTCATTTCTGTTGGGCCCCCGGGCTGTATAGTCCAATGTCCAAATGAAAACTAAAAGGTGGTTTTTAAAGACTCCTTTTCCCGGGACTTTTTTAATCTGGGGGTCAAGCAGGTTTGGGGGTTTGCTGTGGCCCAGACATGTTAAAAAGTCAATGTCCCCTTTTAACTAAAATTTGGGGGTTTTAAAAAACCCCCTTTTTCCGGGGCCCCTTTTTAAAACTGGGGGTCCCAAAGCAATTTGGGGCTCAAGGCCCGCAAATTCCCCGGAAAAGGGATATTCCCAAAGTCCAGGGTTTAAAGTAAAAAGAGTTTTAAATCATACTGCCTTCTGGCACTTTTTAAAAATGTTGGGTCATGCGGGGTTTTAAGGGGCACTTTTGGGACAAGACAGGGATAGTGAATGGTTTTGTGATTTTTTTTTCTTGGCTTTTTATAACCTAAGTTTTTTTCCCCAAAAAGAAGCACGAAACCCATTTGACTTTTTTGTGGATTTAAATTTCCAGTTTTTTCCCCCCCCCTTTTGGGGTTGTAAGATGAAGGTTTTGTTGCTCTCCCAAAGACTTTAATGGTCACCCGCTCATAATCGACTGCCACTATCGACTATCTTGTGAGGGATGGCCCGCTACCCGACCATCGAACGATTTTCTTTGGGTCAATGTAACCCGGCTCAACCAAAAAGTTTTAAAGAAGTTCTTGACATTTTTGGTTACACTGATGAGTGTAAAAATCATTTACAGTGGAATAGCCCTTAATAGGCTTTTAAAAAGAATTCAGTAGCAGACATTTGTTGCGACCGGGCGCCCGGGCGACCCCCTGGGGGCCCCCGCCGCAGCTCCCCCCCGGCCCCCCAAAAACGAGTGCCCCAAACTGCCCGTGTCGGGCGGCGGCGCACTCGCCCCCGGGCGTTTTAAGTATTTACCCGGGCCCCGCGCTCCCGGGTGTCCCTAAGCCCCTCCTGCTGTCCCGGGTTGCGCGCTTTCCCTTGATCTAAGCCCCGCGCGTGCCGGGTTCTCTGTGAGTTTTTAAAGGGGGGAGTGGGGGCCTTTAAAAAATTGGGGGTTAATTTTACCGGGGGCACTGCCTCTTTTTCCCGGGGCGTCCGCCCCCCCCCCGGGGCCGATCTTGGGCCCTTTTGCCAAACGAAAAGCCCCCTATTGTCTCTTTCCGATCTACCGTGTACTCGTTTTCCGTCTATTGCCCCGAGTCCCTCTCCCACCGCCCTGACCCCCTGGGGCTGCCCAAACACCACAACCATACTGCCTGCCCTGACCTTCTGCCTAAAACCCCGGGACTACGACCTGCCGCCCTTTTTAAACCAAACCTATACTTCCTGCCACCGAAAGCAAGCCCACGTCAGGGGTTAACGCCGGTTAGAACTCCCCCTGCAGCAAGGCCATCCCGCTTTGGGGCGGGCTCGGGTGAAAACCGGGACCTACTTAGTTTCTGTTCCCGGGAAATGGTTTTACCCCCATCGCTTGTGGTCCCCAAATTGGATCCCCCTTCCCGCGCCGAACCGTAACATTAAATCTGGCCATGGATCCCCCCCAAAGGGTTTACCGCTCCCCCAGTGGGCAACCTCTCCCCGGCGTGGGGGCCCCGACATCTAAAGCAATTTGGCCCAGCGGGGCAAACACGGGAAATCTTTGATCCCCATGGTGCAGCACTGGGTCAAGGGGCCCAGCGAAACCCTCCACCTCCCCCCTGGGGCCGGCTCCCCCGCTCCGGCAAATCCACTGGCCCTTTTAGACCCAAGCTCCTTTTGGTCGTGCCTCCCCAAATTTTTGGAGGGTGACCCCAAGCTCTGCGGGGGTTACCTCACCCGGGTCCCCCAAATGCACTTTAAATTTTTAAATTTTGGGGACCAATTCCCGTCAGAACGTTCCAAGGTGGCGTTTTGGGTCAGCCCTTTTTCCGGGGAAAGGGCCCCTGGCCTGGGCTAAAACCTCTTTTGGGACAAAGCGGTCCGTACTGCGGATCGCTCCTTTCCTCGCTGAATTCCGAAAGGTTTTCCCTAGGACCCCCCCGACATCTTCTGCGGAGTGGCACCTTGAACCTACCCCCAGGGTAAAACCCTTCAGTCGGAGAGTACGCAGTACAGTTTCGCACCCGGGCATCAGATTTGTCCGGGAAAAGACCCCGGGCCCCCCCAAGCGGCCCCCCACCTTTAAGAAGGGCCTTCCAGCAGAAATCGGGACCCCCTGCCGGGCAAGAGTTTTTGCCATCCTCTTTAAGCGAATTAATCCACCTGGCCCCCAACCGCATTTACATGCCCTTCGCAGAGAGGCAAGAAGAGCTCCACCAAGAAACGCGACCTGGGGGCCCACCCCCGCCGTCTGCCATCCGGGCTCCGGTTTCCAGAGGCCTTTTCCCCTGCCCCTTCCCCCTACCACTGAGGGGGAACCCAAAGCAGGTGATCAAGGGCCACATTTCTGAGGCAGGGAAATTTTCCCTTTTGGCGGGCACAGAAGCTATGTCCCGTACTTAGCCCCCAGTCCGGAAAAATTTTTTTGGAGGAGCTGTCCCGCTTCCCCCCCCCAACGTCCGGGAAACCCCCGCAAACCCAGGCTTGTTTGGGAGGGCCCCCCATGTGAGAACTCTTCCTCCCCACGCCTGACTATTCCGGGGAGATCAGGGACGACTCGGGTTTTTGTATTCCCCCCTCCTGGCGTTCCTGGACTCCCGGTTTCCGGGCCGGGGAAATTTTAAACCACCCGCCCTTTTGGTTTTTCCGTTTAAACCCGCTTTTCCCGTGGTTAGTCCTTTAGAAGCCTTGGTGATACCCCGTCACAGGGAGCGCTTTGGGGGACCCCATCCCGGGACAGGACCCAAAACGGGGGGACCCCCACGTGGCGGCCCTGCATAAGGAGAAAAATTCCCTCTACGTAATGTCTCCCGGGCTTTTCCCCTGGGGATCCTTTGGGGGTCCCTTTGGGTGCAGCGCCATGCCCCAAACCCCTTAATTGGAAAGACAGGGGAGGTTGTGCCGGGGGGCCTGACTGCTGGAACTCTTGTCTGGGTGGCACCTGCCCGGGTGGGGCTCTGTTCCCTTCCCCAACCGCCTCCAGGCCTCTGCCCGGTTTCCCACCGGAAATACCGGGAAAACGCGGCGTCTCCGGAAAAAACAGGCCCAAAATCCTTCCCCCCTCTTTTGCCCCTATGATGCCCCAAACGATCTACTGCCGGGGAAACCAGTTTCCCCAGGGGGGGGGTTTTTCCCCTGTCGGTACCCGGGGGACCCCGGCCATGCGACCTACAAAACGGGAAAACCTGCAGAAAAGGGGATTATACCAAAACCTCCTCCCCGGCGGGGGGAGGATTTTCCTTTTGGCAGAAGAAAGATGGGTCTTTACGGCCCTGTTTTTGAAATAAACGGGGGCCCTTTAAAAAAATCATGGGAAAAACCGGGTTCCCTTTTCCCTGATCACGGAACTGGTTGAACCCCGGGTTTTGCGGAGCAAAAATTTTTTCCCCCCAAGTTTAAACGCGAGGGGCCCACAAACCCCATCCGCATTCGGGAAAGGGGGAAAGATGGAAGACTGTTTAACAACCGGGATGGACACTTTTTTTACCGTCACCCCTTTGGGCTGTGCAAATGCCCCCCAGCTTCCAAGAAAATTTTTGAACGATACTTCCGGGATCTCCTTTTCACGTGTCGTTGGGCCTCCTAAAACAACCTTCGGAGTTTCCCCTGCCGATTTTGGGGACTCATCGCCTCCTGTCCCCCGGGGAATTGGGGCGGCTTTCTTTCCAAAACCCCCTCCCAAACCCAAAAATTTTAAAAAATGTCCCCCCCCCCCCCCCCCCCCCCCCTTTTTTCCCCCAAAAACCCGCCCCCCGTTCCCCTTGGTTTCGTCATCTCGGCCGCGGGTCCCCAGAAGGGTCCGCCAAATTGTCGGCGTCCTTGCAGTGGCCCCGGCCGGGGGGGCCTATGAGCTATCCCAAACCCTTTCCCGGCTTCCGGGAATTTCTAATTTTAGTTTTTCCTGCATTATTCTACCCCTTGGGGGCACCTATCTTGCACTTACCAAGGGAAAAACCCCCCCAACCCCAGGGATGGCCGCCAGAGGGCCAAAAGGCATTTGCTCAACTTTAAGGCAGGCCCCTTTGCCTCTGCGCCCCCCTGACCCCGACCTATTCCGAAAAACCATTCTTTTTTGGAGGTGATTTCCCCCTCTTCCCGGGGCTGGCGCAATTCTTATGCCGGGAAAGGGGCCTAAAGGCAAAAATGGTCACCTGGCTTTCTTTCCAAGACTTTTTCCCCTGCGGAGAGAAAATTTCACCATCGGGGACCGAGATTGCTGGCTATCAAACTAGCCCAGAAGAGTTGGGGTTTTTCTTCTGGAAGGCGCACGCTACCCCATCACCATTCACTCCGACCATAAAAAATCCCAATTTTAATACCCCAATCGGCCCCCAAACCCTCAACCCCCTCAAGGGCCCGGGGGTCCCTGTTCTTTTCGCGCTTTAAATTTTCCCAAAACATTTTCGGGCCCGCAAGAAGAAAAAGTCAGGGGGGATTTTTCTCTCCCGGTCTCCGATGTGTTGGGTGAGGGGGGCACGGGCCCCCGAAAAAAATTTTCCCCCCGAAAAACCTGAATCTCGGTGGGTCCAGTAAACTTTCGAAAGGTTCCTCCCGGGGGAAAACTTTTGGTTCCCCCCCTCCTCCGCAGGGGGAATTTAAAAAGGGGACCCCTTTTTGGGTGGTCACCCAGGACACGCAAAACCTTTCCCGCCTAATTCCCCTCGTTTTTACTTGGGGGCCAGTGCTTGCTAGGGAACATCAAAGGATTTTCCCGGGGGTTTCCTTGCGTTACTTTGCTCGTAACAAAAACTCCCTCGCCACAAAACCCCCCGGGTTTGCTCCAGCCCCCGCCCATCCCTAAAAACCCCTTTGGGCCATGGGGCAATGGAAATTTTTTCACGGATCCCCCCCTCCCTTCTTCGGGCAAAAATGGTCCCTCTTGGGGGGTCGCCGGAAACCCTTTTTCCCAAGATGGCCCCATTTTAAACCCCCAGGCTCCCTCCCCCCCAGTTTTGGGCCAAACCCTTTTTTTTCCTCCACATCTTCCCCTACACGGGCTTCCGCAGCACATTGTCCCCGGAACGGGGGGTTTTAATTTTTTCGAGGTTTCTGGCGGGCCCCCCCCTTTTCTCGGGTTTCAGGTGAAAAATCGACTTCTCTTCCGCGCCCAAACCCCCCTCGGGCGAACGGTCAATGGAGAAAGGGGTCAAACAATCCTGGGGGTCTAAATTTCGACATTTCTTTTCGGCTCACAGGATGACTGGGGGCCCGCTTGCTTCTTTTTGGGGGGGGGTTTTCCCATAACTCCCCCGGGGTCAGAATCCACTGTACCTTTGCCCTTTTGGGGATCCCTCTATGGCCCCCCCATCCCCGCCCTCCATTTACCATTGTTCCTCCACCATCAGAAGTGCCGCCGCAATACTTTTGCCCAAATATGGTTCCAATTGGAAAAAACGCGCCAGTCTCTGCAGCATGCATTTCCCCACGCAAGAAGGTCCCCAAACGGACAAGAATAGAAGACCCCCCCCCGTTTTTCGCCCCGGGGACAATGCTGGCTATCGCCAGATATATCCCTGAAGATCCCCTCGTACAAATTGGGGCCCCGGTACTTTTGGCCCCTTTGAAAAATAAATCGCCCCCCCAAACAACCCGGCTGCCTACAAAAAAACCTCTCCCACCCACAATTTCCCTATTCCCCAAATCCTTTCCCTGCCCCCTTTTGAAGCCTGTGGGTCCTGAACCTTTTCCCCCGGGGAAACAAGCCTTTCCCCTTTTTTCTAACGGAGGCGCCAACATTTCACTGTAAATGAATCCTAAACAAGAAAACCATCAAGGGAAGGCGGTATTTCCTGATCGACTGGGAAGGGGTTTGGTCCTTAGGAGAGTCGGGGGGCCGGAGGGCAAATCTTTTGGGCCGTGAATTGCTGCAAAAGATTCCCTTCCCGGCCAGGGAAAAAGGGGAAAAGGGTAAGGGGGGGGGGGGACTTTGCGACCGGCCCCCCCGCTCCCCCTCCTGCGGGCCCGCCCGCACTCTGCCCCCTTTCCCCCGGGGAAAGAGTGCCGCCCGGGTGCCGCGGGGGTCCCCGGCCGGGCCCCCTCCCCTCCAGGACCCCAGTACTTACCCCTTTCCCCGCTCCCCGTGTCCCTGATCTCCGCTGGGCCCGGGGCGCGGGGCCCCTTTAAACTAAGGCGCCCCGTGGGGCCGGCTCTGGAAATTTAAAGGGGGCGTGCCCTAAATTGGGTTTAATTTCCGGGCACTGCCTCTATTTTTTCCCCGGGGGCCCTTTCCCCCCGCTCCCTGCCGATCTTTAGGGGCCTTGCCTATCGAGAAAGCTTTCCCATTGTCCCCGTCCTGACCCACCGTTAAAAGTAAAACCCCCGCTTCCCCCTGTTTTTGACCAGGGAAACTCTGCCGCCTGCCCCGACCGCCTGCCTGTCCCCGAAACCCCAAAACCCTAGCGGGCCCGCCCGACCTTCCCGCCTGACCCCCACTACAGCCCGCCTGAAAATTTTTCACCACGCTTTACTTCGGCTGCCACCCGCAAGCCCGTCACTCAAGGGGTAACGACCTGGAAAACCCCCACCCGCAAGGGCCATCCCGTTTGGGGGGAGGGGTCTGGGGCGGGAAAACCCGGCCTACTTAGATTCCGTTCCCTGGCGTGGCTTACACCATCGCTTTTTGGGGGCCCCAGTGGAACCCCTTCCGGTCCGGGAAACCCAACAACATTTAATTTTTTTTGGGTCCCCTTATCCAACAAACAAATTTTCCCGAACTTTTTTCCCCATAGCAATTATGGTGGTTGCAGTTCTCCACATAGATTCTAAAGCTTAGTAGTTAGTTTTAGATACAGTGGTATAGTCTTAAAAGCTTTGACTAATTTTAAGGTTAAAATTCACAAACAAGTATTCAATCCTTTCAGTTTGTCTCAGGAAATTTGGGTTTTTTTCACAAAAACATTTTTTGGGCATGTTTCCTTTACACCCGGTCCCCGGGCTGTTTTTAACCCTTTTGGGGGCTCTTTTGCAAAAAATTTTATAAATGGCCTAAACCCCCCTTTTCCTGAACATTTGCATGCAATACACTATTAAAAGTGATATTCAGCTGTTGTGATTTATAACAATAACATTTGTTTTTTGTATCCTGCCTTCCATGAGTCCTAACTTTTTATTTTCAATGGTCCCATTTTATATACCATATAATGTACTGGGAGACCAAAGAAAAAATCTTTGTGCGGTGGAATGGGGAAAAACACAGCTGCATCATTTTTTGGGTGGCTTTTGTTTTTACAGTGTTAACTGTGTGGATTAAGTTACAGCTGCTGCTCACACCATACATCTTTACCAACATCATGATACACACTTACCTCAGGTGCTGGTAATGGATTAAAATCTGCCATAATAACAGGAGGGGGCTAGGCCTACACTGAATGAATAGTTCAACATCTATAAGAGAGATAATTATGAAACAGACTGAAAGATATAAGACAGACAGACAGATAGATAGATAGACTTTCCTAGTTGTGACATTGGGACAGAAAGACATGACACATCTCTCCTGCACTGTGTAAGAAGGGGGAGGGGCAGCAGACATGACACATCTCTCATGTACTGTGAAAGGAGGGGGAGGGGCAGCAGACATGACACATCTCCCCTGCACTGTGTAAGTAGGGGGAAGGGCAATATATATGACACATCTCTCCTGCACTGTGAAAAGAGGGGGAGGGGCAACAGACATGACACATCTCTCCTGCACTGTGTAAAGAGAGAAAGGGGCGGCAGATATGACACATCTCTCCTGCACTGTGTAAGTAGGGGGAGGGGCGGCAGACATGACACATCTCCCCTGCACTGTGTAAGGAGGGGCAGCATATATGACACATCTCTCCTGCACTGTGTAAAGAGAGAAAGGGGCTGCAGATATGACACATCTCTCCTGAACTGTGTAAGGAGGGGGAGGGGCAGCAGACATGACACATCTCTCCTGCACTGTGTAAGGAGGGTGAGGGGCAGTAGAAATGACACATATCTCAAGCACAGAGTAAGAAGGGGAAGGGGCAGTAGATATGACACATCTCTCCTGCACTGTGTAAGGAGGGGGAGGGGCAGCAGACATGACACATCTCTCCTGCACTGTGTAAGGTGAGGGAGGGGCAGCAGACATGACACATCTCTCCAGCACTGTGTAAAGAGGGGAAGGGGCAGCAGACATGACACATCTCTCCAGCACTGTGTAAAGAGGGGAATGGGCAGCAGACATGACACATCTCTCCTGCACTGTGTAAGGTGAGGGAGGGGCAGCAGACATGATACATCTCCCCAGCACTGTGTAAAGAGGGGTAGGGGCAGCAGACATGACACATTTCTCCTGCACTGTGTAAAGAGGGGGGCGGAGCAGCAGACATGACATATCTCCCCTGCACTGTGTAAGGAGAGGGAGGGGCAACAGACATGACATCTCTCCCCTGTGCTGTGTAAGAAGGTGAGGGGCAGCAGACATGTCACATCTCTCCTACATTGTGAGGAAGAGGGGCAGCAGGGAACTGCATTTGCTGGGAAACTATTTGAATTCTCAACAGAAGCAATAGGTCATGTGCACAGGGGGGCCAGTGCAGTTGCACCTTTTGCCCTATGATTAAAATAGAGCTGCACAAATCCGCATTCATTAGCAGTGTCCTGCTTTCCATATAGTGAATACTTCTTTCTGTCCGAGCCTGACATCATGGACAATGGCCCAGATATAATTTAATTGCAATCAAATGTACAGTAGAGAATCCCCAACTACTTGAACTACTGGGCCCATCTCCTATTTACCTTCCGAAACATCTAAGGTATAGTGAAATGTTTTTAGGTCTCACTCTCATGAACCCCACCTCACAATTCCTCCCAATCTCTACTTGGCCCTGCCAACTGTTTACTGATCTGTCCCAATCTGGCCCCATAATCAGTCCCCAAAATTTAGGCCATTTATAGAGGCCTAACTATCTGTGTGCTGTAGCTATTCTTTGGCCCAACAGGACTAGGGATAGCCTCTAATTTTCCCAAATGGACCTAACTTCAACCTTCCCTGGGTTTGAGCAGTCCACCTCTGGCTTCCTACAGGTTAACCATATTGCTAGCTCTCTTGCAAAGAATCAGCGTCACTGGACAGTGGACCACATGAGTCTCCATGGCATCTCTCAACTTCCATCACAGTCTCTCCTTAGCCTCCATTTCTCCTCATCTCTCATGTAGAATGGCATTTCATGACCACACATCTCTCTAGGCAACTACCAGGGCCCCAGAGCTATACTGTACCAAACGATATAAATTTGGTAAAACCATAATAGTACTGTACTGACCCACAGAATAAAGTTAGCATGACATGTATATGGCAAGGTGAATGAAATAAAAATTAAAATACAAAACAGAAAATAATCAAAAAGTCTTGAGCACAGCAAAATGGTTCCAATGAAAACTACTACTCATCTGCAAAAAAAAAACTTCAAACAGTTCTGTTGACAGAAACTTATGGCAACATAAAATATGTTTTTTTCATTATCTTAGTCAGCAAATGTACTAAAACATAAAAACTAAATACATTTGACATTGTTACCAATCAACTCGCAGAATAAGATGGTGCCTTTTCCACACTTAAATTGCATATCTGAGGAACAATACCTACATCTCGGAGGCCTTCTAAATCCAAAAACCATTCAAGTAAAATGAGCAATTTTTGTCTTGTGACCCATACGATGTGCCCAGCAGTTTACGACCACAAATGGTGTACAGTGGGTACTGAAAGTATTCAGACTGCTTTACATTTTTTTCTCTTTGTTTCATTGCAACCATTTGGTAAGATCCAAAAAGTTCATTTTTTTGCTCATTAACTCTGCACCCTATCTTGAAAGAAAAAAAAAGAAATGTAGATATTTTTGCAAATTTATTAAACAAGAAAAACTGAAATATCACATGGTCATAAGTATTCAGACCCTTTGCTGTGACACTCATATTTAATTCACATGCTGTTCATTTTCTTCTGATCCTCCGTGAGATGATTCTACTCCTGCTGCGTTTAATTAAACTGAATGGATTTGATTAGGAGAGGCACACACCTGTCCATATAAGACCTCACAAGGCATGTCAGAGCACATGAGAATCACGAGGTCTTAGAAACTGCCGAAAGGAGCTCAGAGACAGAATTGTGGCAAGGCACAGATCTGGCCAAGGTTACAAAATAATTTCTGCAGCACTCAAGGTTCCTAAGAGCATAGTGGCCTCCATAATCCTTAAATGGAAGAAGTTTGTGATGAACACAACTCTTCCTCGACCTGGCTGTCCAGCCAAACTAAAGAATCGTTGGAGAAGAGCCTTTTCTGAGAGAGGTAAAGAAGAATCCCAAGATCACTGTGGCTGAGCTCCAAAGAAGCAGTAGGGAGATTGAAGAAAGTTCTACAAAGTCAACTATCACTGCAGATCTCCACCAGTCGGGGCTTTATGGCAGAGTGTGCTGACGGAAGCTTCTCCTCAGTGCAAGACATATGAAAGCCCACATGAAGGACTCCCAGACTATGAGAAATAAGATTCTCTGGTCTGATGAGACAAAGATTAACCTTTTTGGTGTTAATTCTAACACCAAAGAGAAAAACAGGTGCTGCTCATCACCTTCCCAATACAATCCCTACAGCGAAACATGGTGGTGGTAGCATCATGCCATGGGGGTGTTTTTCAGCTGCAGGGGCAGGAGCATTGGTTGTAATTGAAGGAAAGATGAATGTGGCCAGTAACAGAGATATCTTGGATGATTACCTCTTCCAGAGTGCTCTTGACCTCAGACTGGACCGAAGGTTCATCTTCCAACAAGACAATGACCCTAAGCACATAGCTAAAATAACAAGGCAGTGGCTTCAGAACAACTCTGTGACTATTCTTGACTGGCCCAGCCAGAGCCTTGACCTAAACCCAATTGAGCATCTCTGGAGAGACTTGAAAATAGCTGTCCACCAAAGTACACCATCTGACCTGAGGGAGCTGGAGAGGATCTGCAAGGAAGAATGGCAGAGGATCCAAAAGATCCAGGTGGGAAAAACTTGTTGCATTATTCCCAAGAAGACTCATGGCTGTACTAGCTCAAAATGGTGCTTCTACTCAATACTGAGCAGAGGGTCTGAATACTTATGACCATGTGATATTTCAGTTTTTCTTGTTTAATAAATTTGCAAAAATATCTACATTTCTGTTTTTTTATTTCAAGATAGGGTGCAGAGTGTACATTAATCAGCAAAAAAATGAACTTTTTGTATATTACCAAATGGCTGCCATGAAACAAAGAGTGAAAAATTTAAAGGAGTCTGAATACTTTTTGCACCCACTGTATTGTTAAAGTTGGGAAAAATTGCATAAAATTTCGTTCTTTCTTTCTTTATCTTTGTGCAAATAAAAATTATTTTATATTATAAAAAAGGTAAATTCCTTGAAGGTTGTAGATTACAAAATGTGGTGTGTTTGATAGTTTTGGGGGTCTTCCTAACATGGTTTTTCCAAATCTGAAATGATGCCTGAAAAACATCCTAAAAAAGAAGGCCCTAAAATTCCACAAAGTACTTATTCATTTCTGAGATCTGTATTTGAATAAAGTAGTACACTAGAGTCACATATAGGATATTTTTTTAAAACTACAAAATCAGGGTATTTAAATGAGTTGTGTTTCTCTTTTAACACCAGAAAAAATGGAATAAATGGAATATCTGCAAAAAAAATTATTTTGGAAATGTTGCTTTCCTATACCTTAAAGGGGTTTGCCACCGATCTCATTTCATGCCTCCTGCATCCAGCTCTTCAGCTCTGTGTGCTCAGAAGGGGGCGTGTGTGATTTGTTTGAATTGCATATCATGTGACCCAGCTCTCTCTAGTCAAATAAAGGTCTGTTTATGTAAAGCATTGTGAGTAGCTCAGAGGTAAAACTTTTGCCTCTAGGCACAAGGGTCCTAGGTTCAAAAACCTGCAGGAAACCAACCTGTGGATTTTATTTCTCTTTAAACAATGCACATAGCTCATTGAGGGTTTTTTTTTTTATTTATTTGCACTGTTTAATTAATTTACTAAGGAGAACAGAGGATGGGAGTAGAATGACAGCACCCGGGGTTGAACACTCAGTAGCTGCCCGAGAGGAGAAAATGATGTCTGAGCAAGTGCGAACAGTATTGAGGATCTCTCATCCCTGGTCGTCTCCCCTTGAGATGAGCTGGGAAACAATGGATCACTAAAGGAGCAGCCCAAACAAAAACGCTGCAGAATTTTTAATAATTAATGAATGGTGAAAATGTTTGTTTTTTTCATTTGCAAGCTTCCCCCGTCAATTTTACTTCGTGGCAAAACCCCTTTAAAATCAAAGATTACCAAACTTCCTAGAAGCGATATTGGGCCACATGTATGAAAACAGTTTATGGTTTTAAAACTCACTTTTTGCCCATAGTGACCTATGGGCAACAAAGTGGAGTTTTAGACCTAAACCGTTTTTCATACATGTGGCCCAAAGGAAAAACTTTGAAGGGTTTTAGTTTTTAACAGTGGTTAATTGTTAGGGGTTTAATAAATGAAAGCATCTCAAAGCCATAAAAACAGCCAAATTAGTTCTTAAAACAACAAAAACCATATTCCAGGAGCAATTTTGGACATTTTCTTGAAAATTTAAGAAATTGCTATTATGCTTGGGAAGCATTAAAAAATCCTAATAAATAAAAAGCTTAAAAAATTTTTGTTTTAAAAATAAAAGTAGAAAAAGGTTTGGGATTTTCCCTTTCCCAACTTGGTGGGGATCAATATCCCTTTTAGAGCAAAAGGGTTTAAAATTTTTGAAACCCCTAATTTTTTTTTTTTCCCAAAAAAAGAAAAACATATTTTAAAAAAAAAATTTTTACACCTAGATAAAAAACAAATTGTCACAAAAAAAATTTTAAGAATCACTTGCATAAGTTTTTAAAATTTCCAAAGTTATTGTCACTAAAATGAAAAAAAGTCAGATTTGAAAAATGAGTTTCATCCAAAGACTAAGCATTTTTTTTTGTTTTTAAAGGGGTAAAAAACTATTTTTGTTCTTGTCCTCTTGAAAATATTTCAATTTTAACAAAATCTTAGTCCCCTTTTTCAATTTTTTTCCCAAAGCCCCCTTTCCCGGAGGAAAAAAAAGAATTAAAAAGTTTTATAGACCAAAAAAATTTCAAAGTGGAAATTTCAAAATTGGCTCTTAGTGGACATCTAGAGACGACAGTGAGAGTATAAACCCTTTGGGCTGGAAAAAACCCAAAAAAGTTTTGTAAAATTTATTGGGACATTTTTTTACGTACTTTCCCTTCCCAAAAAAAGATTTTAACCCCAATTTATATTTTGCCCTCCTAAACAAATGATGTTTTTAAGATTTTGCACCACTATATTAAACAGATATAGGGGTATTTATAGAGCGAAAATTCTAAACATTTTTCACAACGGGCCCTAAATTTCAGGGGAATTTCCCCAGAAAAATGTGGCCCAAAAAGGGAAGAACTTTGGGGTTTCCCTTGTGTGGTAATATTAACTTATCAGCATAGTTTCAGGGGCACAGCAGCCAAAAGTTGCGATTGGGCCCCCTTGAGGGCCCGGGGGGCCCACAAAGGGGGCCTTTTTTTTTAAAAAACCCAGCTGCAAATTGCTGGGTCACTTTGACCCAGTGATGCAACCCGGGCACTGCTGGTTTCCCACGCAGTATGCTGGGATCTTGTTCCAAACCCCAGGTAAAAGGTTCGAACTCAAATTGTAAATGAATAGGGAAAACAAATTTTTTCATGTGAGGCGGAATGAGAAAACCCTTAGAATTTAAGAAGGCAAAATCCCCAAAGGGGTTCCAAAATTTTAGCAGTAGTGGGGGGGGCTGGGAGGTAAGTAAAGTTTTTTTTACCCAGATTGGTGCCTTTCAAATGCAGGACAAACCCCTTTTTAAAGGGTGGTTAAAACAGCAAATGTCAAAGTGCCCCTCCCAAAATTTTCCCTAAGGGGTTTTGCATTTTAAAACCGGGGTTTTTTGGGCCCCAGATTTGTGCGTTTCCAGATTTTTCCGTCGTTTTCCCCCCCCCCCAAACCCGAATGTACAATAAACCCACCCGGGAAAAATTTTGGGGGGAAATTTGCGAATAGGGAACTTGTTGTATACCCCTGGATTTTAAAAAGTGACAATTTAAAAAATCTGTTACGTGTAAATTACAGCACAGTTTCTTTTTTTATTGTGGAAATATGAGCACAGGGAATTTTTTGGGGGGATTTAAAATACTCAACCCTCGAAAAAACCGATGGTATTTTGTGCTGGGTAGACTTACAAAAAAAGCCCAAAAGGGCCCCCTTAATTTTGGAATGTATCTGTATTTTCTGGGAGGATCCCCGCATTTCCATTCCCCCACTCCAGGTCAGCGTGGCCAGGCGGGAAAATGCAACGTGCGTATACGGATATCCCAAAAGGGTTGGAAACAAGCCCGCACCACAAAAGGGTTTCCAAAAATCAGGGTGAGGTAAAAACAAAAAAAATTTTTTTGAAAAGTGCTAGTAAAAAAAAAAAGCAAAATCAGGAAAACCACCCTATGGGTTACAAACAGAGTGTTTCGACTTTTAGCTCTTGCTCACTGTTGGGGCCCGCTTGTGTTTCTGCTATGGTTTAAAAAGAAATTTTTAAAACCAAAAACCAAAAAGAAAAAACCCCCCATTTTTCCCATGCTCCAAAGGCAACATTTAAAGGTATTGCAAAAAGCACACAGGTTAAAAATGATTGCAATACTTGAATATAGGGAAAATTGCACATATTTAAAGCCCTAATTTAAATTTAAATATTTGTATATTTTAGAGGGTTGGATCTTTTTATAAAATACAAAGCGGAACCCATTTGAGGTGAAAAAAAAACACTTTAAAAATATAAAAAAAAGTCCCTTTTCATGGGCTTTTTAAAAAAAATATTTGCACATTTAAAAGGCCCCCAAAAAAGAAATTTTTATTTATATGTATTTTGAAAATAAATTTTTATAAAAACACCCCCTATTTGAGGAGGAGATTGGACCAAAGCCCTTAGGGTACAAAGAAAGGGACAGTTTAATTTTAAAATTAAAAGGGAAACCCGGAGGCAGATTTGGCCTTTTTTTCCGCAAAGATAACCCCCATATTTATTAAGGGGAAGGGAAGGGAAAGGAAAGGGGAAGGGGGAAAAAGAGAGGAAGGGGGAAAAAAAAGAGGAAAAAGAAGGGGGAAAATATATAAAATTTTTTTATATATTTTTGGGGGGGGGGCCCCCCCTTTTATTTTTGAAATTTACCCAAAACGGGTGGATAATGGGAAAAAATATGGGCCGGGGAGCTGTGCGAAACCCCCCGGGCCCCGCCCCCAATTCAAGCCCCCTACTTTTTGGGGCGGGAAAACGGTTTCCCCCCCAAATTTCAGCTTGAATAAGCCCTGTGAACTGGCCCCTTAAAACCCCTACAGGCCAAAAAAAAAGGGTGCCCAACAGTGAAACAAGAGTTCCCGGGTCGAAAAAAACGTTTGTTTTGTATAAGCCATAGTGGTGGTTTTGAATTTCCGTTTTGCTGTTTTTTTATAGCACAAACATTAAAAGTTTTTGATTTTTCCTCGCCCCCCTTTTGGATTCTTTGCGGTGCGGCCCTTTTTTTCCGCGCCCTTTGGAAAAACCGTAAAGCGCCACGCTTTTGTAAATTAGCCCTTAAAAAAAAAAATTTTTTTTAAAGTAAAATAAAACCCCAAAGGGAACAAAAAAAGTCATAAAAGGGAACCTTCCTTTTACAAAAAAATAAAGGGGGCTACAGCCCTGAAGTTAAACGGGGGGGCCAAAATGTTGTTTTGCACTTGGCCCAGGGTTCATTTTTCCCCCCAACCCCCCCTTTTTTTAAAATCAATTTTCAATTTATTCACGGGAATTAAGACAAAGGGGTACCCCCGACTGGGGGGTTTAATGCCCGCAAATGAAAAGGGGGGGCAACATTTAAATTTTCTTCTGTTAGTATCTTTACAAGGGGTCTCCGAAAAGCCCGAGATATGTGCTTGCATTTGAAAGTAATTGGGGTTTCCCGCTCCCCCTTTAAAAAATTTCAAAATTCTTAAAAAAAGAATTAAAATGCACAATTAGGGGGCATCCCCCGGCATAGGACAAATTTCCGGGCCCGTTTGCCGGCCGGGATTTTTCCCGTTTTGGGCCGTCTTTTACGGCCCCCTGGGGGGAAAGGGGGGCTTTTCTCCCCGATGAGCGGAGAAGAGCCATTCCCCCCCCTCCCATTGGAAGCAAAAAATTCCGTCCCAAAACCCGGGGGCGGAAGAATGTGCTTGTCAATTTTTTTGCCACCCCGGGCCGCCCGGGGGGCAAAACCCTTCGACGGGAAAAAAAACCCCTGCAGTGGGGGCTGCTGCACCCAGTTTTTTCCCTAGAAACAAAATTTTGCTATTTTGGGGCCCGGGTTTTTAAAGGGGGGTCTGGAAAAAATGCAAACCCGGGTTGAAAAAAAAGTCCGGGAAAAAAAAAAAAATTTAGTCCGGGGGGCATGCCCCTTTGCTTTCTTTGGAGCAAGTGGCCGGCCCCCTGCTGTTTCAAAAAACAATTTCCACTCTGGGAATTTTTTTTTTTTGATGATTTCCAAATCTTTTTAATAATTTCAAGGGCTTTAAATTTAACCCGTTTTATTGTAAATAATAAAGAAAAAAGTTTGTTTTTTAAAAAAAATCGTTATGGAAAAGAAGTCTTTTGGGCCCTTGCTGAAAGTTACTATAAGACAAATTTTTTCTGCATTGTCAATTTTAATTTTGGGCAAGGGGTTAAAACTTTGAAACTTTGTCCCTTTTTTTAATTTTTAAAAATGTCTCCCATTGATTGTGTTTTGGGAAAAAATTTTGGTTTTTTTTTATCCCCACGAGCAGCTACTGCATGGATAAAACCCGGGTTTCATGTGTTTGGGCCCAAAGATTGAAAATGTTTTTCTGTTAATCCCCCAGTTTTTCTTGAATTTTTCAAATTTCCCGGGCCCAAAAAACCCAAAGCTTTAAATTTCAGGCCATGGTTTTTGGAACCCCGAACTCCATCATTTTTAATGGGCTCAGCAATTTACAAAATTTCCTTTCCCATGCACACTTTAATTTTTTTCTTTTAAGGAATTTTTTATTTCAAAACCCCGAGGGGTTTAATCTTATTGACAGTGAGGACCCGGTGTTTATTTTATTTATTTTTTTGCCAAAAAACTTTAAGAAAATTTCCTTTGAAGGGAAAACCCTATTTTCCTTCAATGATTTTCTAAGTTAAAGTTTGGGCAAAACAGAAAAATTCAGCTTTGCCCACATTGTGCCCATACAACCACCACCAGCTTGGGTGTGGGTCTGCCTCTTAAAACTACCATAGAGAAGCTGTGATCACGGGGATAAGTTTTGAGTGGCCATACATTACCCTTTCACAAAAAAACAAAAAATGGGAACCAAAAAATTTCCATGGTTGTGAAAACTATCCAAAGTGAAAACGGTGTTTTGAATTTAAAATCCTTTTAAAATTTTGTGGGGTTAAAATTACTTTATGTGCCCAGATAAGGCCTATGAAATAGGTTTGTCCTATGCAGCAGTTCTCAGTTCAAAAGGGAGTAAAAGGGATGTCCCTCTAGCGTTAAATACCCTTAAAAATCGCCCGGTATTTGCTTTTTGCCGTGAAAAAGGGCCCCCAAAAAAAACCCTTTCCCATGTTTTTGTAGAAACTTTCTTTCCTAAAAGACGTAGAGGATGCCCCCTTGTTCTCGATAAAATTCCTGAGAAAAAAATAGACCCTTGAGAGAGAAACTCCTATATTGACCTTTAATATATTTAAACATATTTTTTATACACCCCAAAACCGTCTTTTCTCTAAATTAAATTAAAACCCCAATCTTTATAATTTTTTCTGGGGATTCAGTCCAAACCCCAAATTTATTTAAATTTTTTATTGCCCGCCTTTGTAAATGTTTAAGCTCTTCAAAAGTCTTTCCTGTGTAATGGGGCCCAAAAAATGTACAAAAAAATTTTTAAGGGGTGGGCTAAACCCGGGGGTTGATAGTGGGAGAATAATGTTCCCATAGCATCTATGCCCCTTTTAAGGACCCATAACCCTGTTTCCCTTGACAGTGCTGCCTGACAGGGCTGCTAAAATTTAAAGCTTATTTTTCCCCGGGTTTCCCCAAAGTCCTTTCCATGTCCTTTTTCCAGCGTTTTCCCTTTTAAACTGTAATCATGTAAGGATTTTTCCTCCCATGTGCTTTAACCCTTGCTTTATCGGTTTTTAAACCTCATCTGCCATTTCTCTGCCCAGGCCTCCAACGTATCCAGCCCCCATTGTGTAACCTTTACCCTTCTTTTGTGTTATTCTTTACAGAGCTTAGTACATCTGCAAAGATAATTGCACTGTGCAATCCATTGAAAATCATTAATGAAAATATTAAAAGGATATGGCCCAAAAATGGCCCTATGGTACCCATATAACAGGGACCCATTGAGTACCTTTAAAACCCCACCTTTTATTTCTATCACTGGGCCGTGCTTACCCACTTGAAAAACATTTCCCCATCCAAGCTTTCCATTTATTAAACCTTTAATTGGCACGTATCAAAGTTTTAGAAAAATCAGCCATCCCAATATTCAATCCCTACCCCGACCCAATCTTTAATAACTTCCTCACGAAGCTGATAAATTTGTTTGAAGGATCTTTTCATAAAACCATGCTGGAACGGAGTTATAACTTTATTTTCAGTAGGTAATCAGGATAATCTCTAAAAAAACCTTCAAACATTTACCCACCCCAAGGGGTTAAATTACCAGTCTATAGTTTCCATGATCCCTTTTTGACCCCTTTTTGAATGCCCCCCACATTTGATATGCCCAACCCTTTTGGAACCTACCCCTTTATTATACATCCAAAATTTAAGAATGGGGGTTATTATGACACTATTTAACTCCCTTGGAACGGGGGTGTATGCTCAGGGCCGGGTGATTTTTCTATTTTTTTACAAAACCCGGAGCTGCACTTCTTCCGGGTTAGACAAAAAACTTTTAATTGGGTTTACCTCATTCCTCTGTTCATCAACAGGAAGGCCATCTTCCTCGTTAAATATAGTGGAGAAAAAATTGTTTAATAGGTTTGCTTTCTTCTCATCGCCCTCCACAATAACTCCATCATTACTTTTTAAAGGGCCAAAATTTTCTGTTTTAATCTTTTTACTATTTATATAGTTAAAACATATTTTGGTGTTACTTTTACTTTCTATGCAATATGTCTTTCTATCTCCAGCTCTGCTGCCTTTATCATTATTTTACATATTTACATTTTTTCCTTATAGCTTTTTAGTGCCTCTTTACTGCCCTTCTGTTTAAGTAGCTGAAACGCTTTCTTTTTGTTATATATTGCCTCCTTTACATTTCAGTTGATCCACATTGGGTTTTTCCTTTTTCTAATTGTCTTATTACTATAAGGTATGTACCTCTCACAGTGGGCACTTAAGAGGTTTTTAAAGAGCTCCCATTTACTATTTGTTCTGCTATTTTAAACACCTTGTCCCGGTCAATATGGTTTAGGGCCTCTCTAGGCAGATTAAAATTAGCCTTCCTGAAATTCTGTGTTTTTGTGGTTCCTCGACCAAAAGCTCTATTGAAGGATAAATGGAAATGTATAATATTATGGTCACAATTTCCTAGATGCCCCTAAACCTGAAACTTTGTTGCTGTGTCCGCTCTATTAGTCAATATTAAGTGTAGAAGGGCCTTCCCTCTAGTCGGTTCCTGCACCATTTGGGAAAGTTAATTATCTTTAGTTATTGACAAAAACCTGTTTCCTTTATGAGAGCTACAGGTTTCAGTTTCCCAATTTATGTCTGGATAGTTAAAGTTGCCATTAATAACAACTTCATTTTGATTAGCCGCCATATATTCTGAAAAACGTAAGCATAGGTGCACACTAAAAAGGCAATAGCATATATCAAAAAATTCAGGGGCACAAAAGGACAAAAAAAAACCTAAAGGTATTGAAAAACCTGGGGACTTTTGTTTACAGTTTTTGACAAAGATTTTATTAACCAGTGTCCCATGATATTTGTTAAAATTTGCTATTGCCTTTTTAGGTGCCCCTATGCTTAGTTTTTCAGAATATATTTTAGATGTGCACAGCTTCATTTTTTTGTATTCTTTGAGATTGGTAATCCTTGGCTTCGCACCAGCGCCTTTTTTAACCAGGGGCAGGATGACCCAGTTGGTGGTTCCTCCAAACCCAAAAAATTTGGGCGTCGGATTGCGCCTGTGGGGAAAGAAATTTATTAGGGATCACCTGCTCTGGACCCCCTTTGACGTTTTGGGAGGTGAGTTTAAATACAATTTTTTGATCAAATCTGTAAACAAAATCCCGGGTTTTTCATATACCTTGAGGTTTTATTTAGTCTTTAGTAATCCCCGCACGTGGCTTCAGACAGGTTTTACATAGAGATGTCTTAGGTGTTTTGATCTTTCTAAATAAACCGTAACCCCGGGGTTAACACCCAGTCTACTCTCGTCCAACCATGTATCATTTTTACCCCCACTATGTCTATTTTTCTTCAGCAATTAAAAATTCTATTAATTTATTTTGTGGGAGACCCCGGTTTTGGGTCAGCTGCAATTTAGAGTTTTTCATTTTTCTTTCCCTTTACCCCTTTTTTTTTAACTTTTCACCCCCCCCTCCCTCCACTTCACCCTCTTTTTTGTTACTATCTATCTTCACTATCTTGCATGCTACCTTTGTAGTTTCCCTCCCCACATCCCTGTTTAAATAATCCCCCCAAATTCCGGGCATTTGCCCCCCAAAACAGCTGCCACCCCCGTTTAGGTGCAGCCCCCCCTCTCACAAAAAGTCTGTAGCCCAAAACGAAACAGCCCATTTTTCCAAAAACTAAATCCCTCTTTCTTACCCAATTTTTTGGGCCCCTTATTACCCCTCAATCCCCACTGCCTTCGGGTAGCCCTTAGTACAAGTATTATTTCTGAAAACATTACCTTGGAGGTTTTTGCCTTCAGCTTTTGGCCTAAGTCCCTGAAATAGTTTTTAAGGGCACTCTACCTACCTCTAACTTTGCTGTTGGTGCCAATGTGTATCTTGACAGCTGGATTCATACCAACCCCATCCAGTAATCTGTCAACCGATCCCTCGTAAACAACATACTTTTCAACGATCTCGATCTTTGTGACAGATTGCCTTGTCTGTTCACTGCTTTAGTGGCACAGGTCTGTTCATCGCCGCTAAAGCAGTGAACGGTATTCATTTATGTGAAAACTGCAATTAAAGGCAAGAGAGGTCATGTGCATGTGATGTTGTGGCCTGTGGTTGGCTGTACCTGTCACGTGAGCAATGAATGTTGACTACTAACTTCTTGGATGTACAAACCGGCCCCCGTGACTGAACAGGAGCGTCCAGGAGGTAAATATAAGCCTTATTTTTTATTTCTACTCATGCCCCGACTAACCAATTAGCGTTGTTGGATTTCCGGAACTCCCCTTTAAATTGTTTCACAATTTTTAACTGCAGTTTTTCACATATTGGTTAACCATATTTGCTTCTTTGAGATTCTGTATCTCTAACATGCTCTTTTTATACATATTCGCAGACTTAATTAAAATTGATCCTCCAGCTGATTTTCATTAACACTACTTACTTTTCCAGCTTTTTGTTAATCCTGTCCCAACTTTTTTAACATCTGTTGCTGCCATCAATTTTTTCAATTAAAATGGAAAAAGATCCTGAAATGTTTTCTATGTTCAGTTGTAAATAAATATGGCTGTAAACAATTTCCAAATCATTATATCCTGTTTTCTTTACATTCTACACACCTTTTTTTAGAATCGGGGTAATAAACGTATTTCATTATCTGACCTAATAGAGGGCACAATATGTAAAGCAAGGTAATAAAATATACACACACAATAAAAGATTATTAAAATAAATACTAGGAACCCAAACTGCAACTTTTAGCCTTCACCCGACAATCCTAATACTTTATATCACCTATATATAAATGTCTGTGATGGAAAAGTGATACAATTACAAAACTTATTTTAGCACCACTTTTTCTGTTAAAAAAAGAAATAAATAAAAAAAGGGAAAAACATACTTTTTTTAATTATTAATATCTGTCATATTAAAAAAAAAACTAATGTAAGAATGACAAAAATAAAGCTTAACATATCACGGAGAAAAGTCGGAAAAATTAGTATAATAACCAAGCGCAAAAAAAGCATTGAAGCGTTTAAACAATTGTGCGGTAGGGAAAAGGGAAATGTGCCTGGTCAGAAGGGGGGTAAATGGCTTTATTTTTATTTCTTTTACTCATTTATATAGCATCAACATATTTTGCAGTGCTATACAGGAAATGTTACAGAATGAGGAGGGGGACTCTTGGGAGTTCCAAACTTAGAGGAGTGGGATTACTTGACTATATTTGAATCTCCAGCATAAAACAATGCAGAAGGCAGTCGCAATCACCGCCCGCCTCATTCTCTAACATGGTAAGCTCGTAGCTAGCTATAAACTGACCTTGACCAAGAAAGTAGCTTTTTCAGGAATACCCCTTTATGTTTCCTCTCAGAACCCCCACCTAATGTCTCCAGGAGGTGTGCTGGGGGCAAGCGGCAGAAAATTGCATCTTGGTAGGGGCTCTTATAGTGGGACTTCGAATCTATGAAGAGGGAGCCAAAAAGTGGTGGGACTCAAAGGGGATAAGGATATTGCTGGGGGCTGCAGTGGTTTTGAGGTATGGAAAAAGGCTGTATGGAGTGAAGATAGTAGTTCCTTAAGTGTCTCTGTGATAAAGTAAGAGTGGTACATAAAATAAAAAAAGATTAAATTGAAGCTGTTCTCTGTACAGGAGGCAAATAGACATCAGTCACAGTCACTCCCTATGAGAGGAAGCGAACAGCCAACAGTCACAGTCACTCACCATGAGATAACTATACTGTACTTGCAATGCTATCTGCTGATTCTGGCTCTCCTACCATACTCAGCCTGAAAGAAGCCTCTCTCTCCTTTGCAAGTGCTGCACACATCACAAAATAATAAAGAGGTGAGGAGAAGTGTGTATTTGAGGCCTAAATAGTTAACTTCGGAGAAAGGAACAAGTCATGCCACAAAATAGGGCTCCTTCCTCTCTCCAAAGTAACATTGCATGGTACCCATGGTAAGCAGGAGCGTAGCTAAAGGCTCATGGGCCCTGGTGTAAAGCTTCAGTTTGGGCCCCCTCTCTCCATACAAGGGCTCTATACAGCTGTTGGCCATGACTTCTTAGGTACCGTTCACACAGCGTTTTTGGATCCGATTTTGGATCCGTGTTGGATCCGAAAATTGCATCCAAAAATGCAATGTCGATCGGATCCTAAACAGATCCAACAAATATCCAAAACGCAGCTGTGTGTTTAGATGCGTTTTGGCTGCAGCAGGATCGCACCCTATAGTTTATTATAGGGCTCCTGCTGCATCTTTCGGACCAAGAATTGACATTTGCAGCTAACATTCGGCAGTTGCAGTGTGGGATAAATGCACCGCCATCCCGCTCTGTTTAACTCCGATCAGGATCCTGATCGGATAACATGGCAGCTGTAAGCCTTGTGAAGGCTTCCATTGCCGTCATGTTTTCGATTTTGCTACTTCTGATCCCAGGTAGGAAGTAGTAAAACCGCCATCTTTGTACAGCTTAATGCATTAATGTTTTAAAGTGTAAAAAAAATAAAGAAATATTAAAAGTTCAAATAAACCCCCTTTTGCCATTTTACAAATAAGAAAAATTAAATAATAAAAAAGTTACAGATATTTGGTGTCGCCGCGTATGAAAAAGTCTGATCTATTAAAATATAACATCATTATTCCGTATGCTGAATACTGTAGAAGAAAAAATTCCAAACACCAAAATTGCATTTTTTTTGCCATTTCATGTTTCATAAAAATTGGAATAAATTTAATAAAAAAACTGACATGCATTCCAAACCGCTAGCAATAAAAAGTGCACTTCAGCCCGTAGGTGTTAGTACAAAAAAGTTATTGGTTGCACAAAATGGTGCTGTGGCTCAAATTTCAAAAATAGAAAATGTTTGGATTTTTTTTACGCCATCAAAACATAATGGAAACCCTACATGTTTGGTATTGTCGGATGTGTATCAACCTGTAGAATACAGAGAACAAATTTATACTGGAAAGTGAAAAAAAAAACTGTAAACACAGTACAAGTAAATTTGTATTCAAATTTTGCCCCACTTAGAATTTTTTTGCTGTTTCTCAGTATATTCTATGGGAATATAAATAAAACCAATTGAAAGTACATCTTGTCCTGCAAAATAAAAGCCCTCATACATCTATGTAGGTGGAAAAATAAATAGTTATCGTCCTGGGAAGGCAAAGAGGAGAAATGAATGTAAAGAAAAACAGGCTGCAGTGGGAAGGGGTTAAAAAACACAATAATTCTATAAATTGGAGCACTATGGACACAGCGATTCTTGTTTTGTGCAACTTTTTTATATTTTTATTTTTTTTTACTAAGGTGTTTTTTAATTGAGGGTTTGTGTTTTCTGTTTAATCTGTTTTCTGTTTAATCTTTTATTTAAATAGTTAAACGTGGTTTTTCTCACTGACCAGCTGAGGCTCTATGTATATTTAAGGGACAGTGATTTAGTGACTTGAGCTCTGTGCTCTGCAGTCTGTGCAGGAGCGGATTTCTCATTCACAGATAGCTATCACTGAACACAGAGTTCCAGTCACTAAATCACTGTCACTATCACAACTTCTTCCCGACAGCACACTTTAATTTACACCAACCTGCACGTATGAAGCTGCTCTGCCCCTTCCATCTCCCCTCTAGGCTCCATCTAGAAAGTAGCTTTCTGCTCTCTCATCAGGAGACTGTAGATCCTCTGACTTGGGGGCGGAGCTATGATCCCGGAGGCTCTTCCCTGCAGTGTGCAGAGCTCCGCTGATACTTCGCTGGCTCTGTGTCATTCAACAAGGCAGTCGCGTGGTGAGGGGGGCGTGCGGGTGCTCCCTGTCTCAGGGGCCCAGTCGCAATTGCAACCGCTGCGACTTCTGTAGCTATGCCACTGATGGTAAGGATGAGAAAACCTTATCTCATCTCTATGTCTAGCTCCTTGGCAGCTGTACTCTTCTGTATAGCCCTTCTGGCAGTCCTGGCTAGGATGGTTTTGCCTGGATCCAAATGAATATACAGAGATCCCAATTATTTGGTTTCTGTATTGGTTTTGAAACCTCAGATGGAAAAGGATAATACAAAAGATAGAAGATTATAAGTATGAACAGAGACTATGCCATATACTGGAAACATGCTTGACTCTCTAAAAAAAGATGTTTTGAACCACAACTTAACGGAAACTTTGTAATAACTTGGAAACAGCACCTAAACAAGAAGAAAACAGGCCCTCTTGCATCGCTTTGAGTTTTACAGCTCCATCCTGCAAAGTAAGCGCAAAAAATGTTTCCAAACAAAATATATTCCGACCAGCAGAGGGCCTTCTTGATATTTTTTTCATACAGCATACATTGCACGGGCTAGGGACATCTAGCAATATGTCTAACATTGCTACTGTCAGAATCCACTTTTAAAGGGGTATTATCACTGCTGAATATATATATATATATATATATATATATATATATATATATATATATATATATATATATATATATATATACTGTATATATATATATATATATATATATATATATATATATATATATATATATATATATATATATATATATAAAATCTCAGATGTGCAATGTTTCAGCAGAGCTTAAAGGGAGTCTTCATGAGATTCACGTTGCTAAGCATGAAATGAGCACAGGCTTCTTTGCTACAAACAGTTGTGTTCTGTTGAACTGCTTTGACGTTATAGCGAACACATGAGGGGCAAATTTCTTATGACAATTGTCCCAAAATTCTAGAGTAAGTATCTCACAAAAGTGAGTACACCCCTCATATTTTTGTAAATATTATATGTGTTCATGCGACAACACTGATACAATGTAAAGTAGTGAGTGTACGGCTATGTTCACACGGCTTATTTCGGGGCATAATTACGGACGTATTTACGTCCGCAAATACGTCCTGAAATACGTTTCAAATACGTGTCACAAAGTGTGGCACGTATTTCGCGTCGTAAATACAATCCCTAATCTTTACTATGGGGATTTACGTTGCGAAATACACCTCAATAAGTGACAGGGAACTTAATTTTACGATCGTATTTACGGACGTATTTACGCCTGCAAATACGTCGCGAAAATACGCCTCGTGTGAACGACGAGGCGTCTTTTACATTGGAATCAATGCTAATCTAATTATTCATTATTTGAAACGTATTTGCGGACGTAATCACGTCCGTAAATACGCCCCGAAATAAGCCGTGTGAACATAGCCTACAGCTTGTATATCAGTGTAAATTTGGTGTGCCCGCAAAATAACACAGCACACAGCCATCAATGTCTAAACTGCTGACAGCAAAAGTGAGTACACCCCTAAGTGAAAATGGACAAATTGTGTTCAATTTGCCATTTTTCCTTCACGGTGTCATGTAGCCCATTAGTTTTGCAAGGTCTCAAGTGTGACTTGGCAGCAGCTGTGTTAAATTTGGTGTTATCACTCTCTCATACTGGTCACTGGAAGTTCAACATGGCACCTCATTCAAAAATAGAAGTATCGGAACCAGTGGATTGGTGAATAAATGCTGTTATTTATTGTAGTCCATGTTGCAGAGGGTACAAAGAAGAATAAAACCGACGCGTTTCAGGTGCTACATGTCGCCCTTGATCACGGTAACATGGTTACTAGTAATCTGCCATGTTAAATAGAAAAAGGGAGGTGTGTGTGTCCAAGTCATATCCCCGTACATTTAAAACATATCTACATTCAAACATTTACAATCCTTAAACATATATATATAATAAAATAGAGATAATATGTGGAGCAAGACAAACCTTAGCATATATAGGCCAGATCATTTCTATAGTTCAATCCCTGTGGTGCTCTCATTTCTAACTCAATCCAGAAAGTTTCGCACATGTGTACTAAGCACTGCCAGTCTCTACTCGGGCATTCCACCTTTTCTATGTCATAGCAGCGAAAACTTTCTAATGATCCCATATGAGATTCTATAAAATGTTTGACCGCACCAGATTGGAAAGTCTGACCTTTTTTTAATACCCGCTAAATGCTCTGATATTCTTATCTTTAGTTTGCGAATGCTACTAACCACGTATATTTTATCACATGCTATACAATGGATAACATATATCAAATGATCAGTATCACAATTTATAAACTTCGTTATTTTATACGAATTACTCATACTTTTGGTCCCCACAAATAAATCTTTTTTAAGGTATGCTTGCAAATTTTACATCTTTTTTTACCGCAGGCAAAAAAGCCCCTATGTATGAACCAGGAACTGGAAGGCATCTTACTTGAAAAACTGCTGCAGGATATATAGTCACCTATAGTCCTGCTGCGTTTCGCTATCGTTTTTATACCTTCATCTATTATCTCAGCTAGAATAGGATCCTGCCTAAGTATGTTGGTATTTTTAAAAAATACTTTTTTTATAAGATTGAAATCCTGGCTAAATGTTGTAGAATAGATTATACCTTTTCCCTTTATTTCCTTACTATTCCTTATCTTAAGCAAGGATTCCTGCGTTTTTCCTTCCATTTTTCTTTTTGCCAAATCCATTTGTTTATTTGTATATCCCTTTTTTTAAACCCTTAACCCCCGGAGCCGTTTTGGCCTCTCTAAACAGGGGCCCTTTTTTTTTTAAATCTGGCATGGGGCACGAAAACGTAAAGGAATAACTTTTGCACTTTTATTTTTCCAGTTGATTAGGGGTTTTGTTTTTTTTCCTTTTGACCCCCTTGTGCTTTAAGATATTTAAAAAAATTTTGCCCAAAAAGTCCTTGTTTATTTGTAAAAAAATTTAAAAAAGGGAATCGTAAAAAATTTTAAAAAAATTTTTTCCCATTTTCAAACTTTAAAAAAATTTCTGTGTGAAGGGACAGATAGTTTTTTTCCACTAAAAAGCTTAAAAACTAGCAAAAACCATATGTTACTTGGCATCTTTTTTTAAATGCTTTTTTTATTTACATCTTAGGCTTGAAATTAGTAGAAATTTTTCACATTTTTCAAAAAAAATTTGCAATTTTACTTTTTTTTTGGGGAAACCCAGCCCCAGTTCAAAACGTGATTTTGTTTGGCCTGTAGGGAAAAATTTACCCAAAAAGACTTCATCTAAAGAAACTACACCCCTTTTAAAAGTATTAAAAAAACAGCATTTGGGAATTTTTAACCCATTGGGTGTTTTCACGGGAAAATTAAGAAAAAGTGGGGGTAAAAAATTTAAAAATTTCCCAATTTTTTTTGCGTTTTTCCCTTTTTAAACCATTATTCATAAAAAACACGGTAGATGTGAAAAGGGTTTAAATGCAACTTAATATTGATTCCCCAGACTGTGCCTTTTTCAAGATCCCCCCTTTTTTAAATTGTGGGCCTATGGGGGGGATTTGGTAACAACCAAAGGCCCCAAAGTAGGGGGAGCCCCACTGGACTTGGGGGTCTAAATTTTTCGATTTTTTTTAGGCGCCATTTCGGTTTTGCAGACCCCCCCCCCCCGGTGTTAAAATTTAAAAAAACCCCCCCAAAAAAAAGACCCCATAGGGGAAAAAAAACCCCCCTTAAAGGGAAATTTACCCCAGGGGGTGCGGGTGAGTATAAGCCCCCCAAAAATTTTTTTTTAGGGGTTAAGCGGGTAAAAATTAAAAAATTTAAATTTTTTTCCCAAAACAAACTGCTTTTTTAGCTGAAAATTTTTTTAAATTTTTAAAAGGGAAAACCCTAAAAAAAAAAGGGCCCCAAAAAAAAAAAATTTTGTCACGTTTTTCCCTTCCAAGTTGGGAAATTCCCCTACATGTGGGTTGTAAACTGCGGGTTTGGGCGCATGGAAGGGGTACAAAGGGGAGGAGTGTATTTGGCTTTTGGAACGCAGATTTTGGGGGGGGCCAGTCGCTTTTGCAAAGCCCCCAAAATACCAGAACAGGTGAAACCTTCCAGAAGGGCGCCCCAAATTTTTGGGGTTTTAAAAAACCCCCAGGGGTCTCCTCTAGGGGTTTTATGTGCATTTTTTGGGGGCCCGGGGTTCCCTAGTTTTTTTTCAGTATTGGGCCCATGAAAATTGGGGGGGGGGGGGGGGGGGGGAAGCAGTTCCGCCATTGTTTTTTTTTTGGGTTCATTTTTACAAAAATTTTCCCCCACGGGAAAAAAAAAAACAGGAAAAACTTTACTACGTTTTTCGGTTAAAAATTTCCAAAGATATAAATTTTATATAGTTTTTTTTTTTTTTGGGTTTTTTACTTTTACACAATTGAAATAGGGGCCCATAAAAAATTGGTTTTATGTTGTTCCCATTTTGACAACCAAAAAAGCTTTTTATTTTTCTGTAAAATGGGGCTGATTATGGGCTTGTTTTTGTGGGGTGGGTTTTACGTTTTTATTACTACCCTTATGGGGGGGATTTTGACCCCTTTGATCACTTTTTATTAAGGTTTTTGTGAGGCATTTTGAACAAAATACAACATTCCCCGGTATGTTTTTTTTAAACTTTATTTTTTTTAAATTTAAAATTCTTTGGGTTTATCAGCAGGGGGGATCGATTACGGGGTACCCAAATTTTTTATATTTTTTTGCTGTTTTACTGCTTTTACACAATAAAAAACTTTTTAAATTTAAAAAAGGAAAACACGTTTTTTGCATTGTCACAATCGAGAGCCATAAATTTTTTATTTTTCTGTGTACGGGGCTTTTGTAGGGGCTTGTTTTTTGTGGGGTGAGTTGAAAGTTTTTTTTTGGTATTTTTTGGGGGAAAAAAGACTTTTTGATCAGTTTTAAAAACTGTTTTTTGGAAGGCCCGGGGGACGAAAAAACTGCAATCCTAGGAGTGTTTTTAATTTTATTTTTAACAGCGCTCACAATCAGTATCCATTTCCCAAATTAGATTTACCTCTGTGGGTCGACACAATTACGGCGATATTAATTTATATAGTTTTTTTTTTTGTTGAAGCACTTTTTAAAAAATAAAAAAGTGTTTTTTTTGTGTAAAACAAAATTTTTTTGGGATCACGTCCCTTTTGGGGAGCCATAACTTTTTTTTTTTTCGGATTTCAAAAAAGGGTAAGGACTTTTTTTTTGCGGGATGGGAAATGAAGTGGGTTTAAATTGGGACAAATTTTTGGGGTTTGTTGAGTTTTTGGGTCGCTTTTTTTTCCATTGTATGTGCACGGGATTTAACAAAAATCGCAATTTTTTGATTGTTTTTTTTTTTTTTTTTTTAAAGTGTTCACCGACGGGTTAATTTAAAATGACCATTTATAGGACAGGGCATTACGAAGCAGCGGGTTTCCAAAATTGTTTTTTTATTTATTTTTGATTTTTTTTGGGGGCAAATTTTGGGGCCCTTAAAAAAGGGGAAAAAGGGGGGTTTTTGTGTTTTTATTTTATTTTTTGTGTTTGTTTTACTTTTTTCACTTTTTTTTTACTTTTTTACATTTTTTTACACTTTTTTTTACTTTCCCCATAGGGGATTTATAACACTAATGTTCAGATCTTCTGAAGGTTGCTGTTATAAGGCAAACCAGTACATAGCACTGTTGCTATGCACTGGTCGCCATAACAACTGTCAGTCATGATGCTCACAATGCATTGTGGGTATTGTGACGTCACAGACTGCTCCGGAAAGTGATCTTCAGTTCCCGGGGCAGTCTGGTAGGAGATCGTTGCTGCACTAACGTGCAGCAGCACAACGAGGAGCAAGCAGAAGGGGCTACCTCCTCCTGCCTGCGACTTAGCTCCGACGATCTTAATTGATCGTCGGAGTTAAGGGGTTAAACACCCGCGGCTCACTCCGGCCGGGGGTGATGCGGCATGAAGCCAGCGGTAATTTACCGCTGGTCCCATTTAGCGATCGTGCGCGGCTCGCCCGCACGCCAGCGCAATCGCCAGGACGTATGCATACATCTATTTGCGGGAAGTCACTTCCCACTAGGGCGTATGCATACGTCCAATTTCGGGAAGGGGTTAATCTTTGATCTATAATTTTCACTTGTTTGATATACTCTTCTGTACAGGGTCTTCGTGCTCTATTATACTCCCCTAATGGAATGGAATTTATAGTATGTGCAGGATGACAACTATCTGCACGTAAAATAGTGTTTCCTCTTGTGGGCTTCTATAAAGTGTAGTAGTTACTTTATCTTTTTCTTTATCACCCAACAAGCTGACATCTAAAAAAGGAAATATTGTTCGTTTCCACAGCATATGTAAACCATAAGTTGATATTATTATTAGAGCTCGTTCACACGGCTTATTTGGGCGCTGATTGGAGCCGTACTGCGCGCCGTATTTGCACTGCAGTACGGCTCCAATCCGTCCCAGTAACTAGAGAACTGTGGATTCCGTCTCTCCTCCCCGCTCGGCGAATCCGCCGCAGGGGGAGAAAGTGACATGCGAATTATTTACGGCGCATACGCTGTAGATAATAACAGTGTATGGGGCCGGTGAGCTGCCGGCCCCCCGGCCCGCCCCGCTGCACGGCTGCCGGCGTAATTGCAGGGCGAAGTCCGTCCCTGCAATTACGCCAGCAATAAGCCATGTGAACGAGGCTTTAAGGTACATTACAAAGTCTGGTATGGACACCACATCGCAACCCCACACAATCAAGAGGTCATCAATGTAGCGCCCATACCAGACCAAGCACTGCGCAAATGGATTATTCACACTGTAAATAATTTGATGCTCCCACCATGCCATAAGCAAATTTGCCAATGAGGGTGTTGCTGTGGCACCTCATGGCAAAGAACTGTCTGAGGATCTGAAAAAAGTATAGAAATGACCTAGGCTATAAGAAGATTGCCAACACCCTGAAACTGAGCTGCATGGTTTGGGGCTGCATGAGTGCAGCCAGCTGTGGGGAGCTACAGTTCATTGAAGGAACCATGTATGCCAAGCTATACTGTGAAATATTGAGGCAGAGCATGATCCCCTCCCTTCAGAAACTTGGCTGCAGAGCAGTATTCCAACATGATAAGGAACCCAAACACATTTCCAAGATGACCACTGCTCTGCTAAAGAAAATGAGGATAAAGGTGCTGGACTGGAAAAGCATGTCTCCAGACCTAAACCCTATTTAGCATCTGTGGGGCATCCTCAAATGTAAGGTGGAAGAGCGAAAGGTCTCTAACATCCAACAGATCTGTGATGTCTTCATGGAAGAGTGGAAGAGGATTCCAGTGGCTGCAACCTCTGCAGCTCTAGTGAACTACATGCACATGAGAGTTAAGACAGTTGTGGAAAATGATGGTGGTCACACAAAATATTGACACTTTGGGCACAATTTGTCCATTTTCACTTAGGGATGTACTCACTTTTGATGCCAGCGGTTTAAACATTGATGGCTGTGTGTTGAGTTATTTTGAGAGTACCCCAAATTTACACTGTAATACAAGCTACACTGGCTACTTTACATTGTATCACTGTATCATCTTGAGTGATGTCCCATAAAAATATATAAAATGTGAAATACTGTTTATGTTTTACACCACATTTAATATGAGTGAAAGATAGTTTTAAGATACATCTCAAACTCGTCCATCAAAAGGTATGTGACAACGATAATAGGGTATGGCTTAACATAAAGAGGAAGTTGCGTGACACCACGCGCCTAAATATTGAAGCAGTTGATAGCACAAACTAAGCCAACTAAATAAATGGTATAAGCTTAGAATAGACATTTTAAACATGAACTTAATAAATCTGGTGCATTTTAAAACTGTCTATGTGTATTAGACATTATTAATAAATGTGCCCTGGGGTTTAAAATTGAGCTGGGGGACATGGTAAAATGCTATGTAGGTGGTTTTCCCTATTTTCATATTAAAGCGGTGAAGTATCTCATTATGGAAAAGCACCATGTTGGTGAGTGGAGACTTATTGCCTTTATGCTCCACACCAGTTTTTTTCATCTGAATACCGTAGTTATTTCGGTTTGTTTGCCCCTCATCAGTGCAGAGTAGATCTTACTGGCTGGCTAGGTGAGAAGCGTTGAATTTGGCTCATACAGGGAAAGGTATCTCATTAGAGAGAAGCACCATGTCAATGTGTGGAGACCTACCTCCTTTATGCTCAAGTAACAATTTCTCATTAGGGAGAAGCACCATGTCAGTGTGTGGAGTCTTTTAGAATATTTAATTGTTAGTGGAGAGTAAAAGCGTTAAAGGGAACCTGTCACATAGGTTGTGCACTCCTTGCTGAGGACAGCACAAGCCAGTGTCAGACCTGCAGTTTCCAGCACTGTGCCCCTTATTCTGTAATATGCTGTAATTTTAGAGTATTTACCCCTCAAATCTTATTCATGAGTAGGTGTTAGCTCCGCCCACCAAAGACTAGCCCCTAGGTTTGTCAGTTGAGGTGGGCGGGGCTTGCCTCAAGTGGGCGGGGTTTGAAAAAAAGTGACACTCTGAATGACTCTTCGATTGACTCTTCTGGCTGAAAACTGAAGATTTGAGCATTAAATACACGAAAACTACAGTATCTTACAGAATAAGGGACACTGCGCTGGAAACAGCAGGTCTGACACTACCTTGTTCTGTCCTCAGCCAGGGGGGCAAAAACTATGTGACAGGTTCTCTTTAAGTCTCCACACTGTGACATGGTGCTTCACCCTAATGAGATACGTCACCCCTTTGAGTCACACTCAAGCCTCTCACCTAGCCAGCCAGTAAGTTTTAATCTGCACTGATAAGGGGCAAACACCCCGAAACAGCTGTATGCAGATGATTGAACTGGCTTGAATCCCTTTCACATTGCAAGACTCTGAGTCAGGGGTGACTTGAGGAACAATACATCCAGTAGGTGGCGCTGAAGAGTTTGTGTTTTTTTCCATAAACCTTTTAGCCTATTTGTGTATAGTAAGAGGACTGTCAATTAAGCTCAGCCAGGCGGGGAGAAGGCGACACAGACTGCCGAGGTGGAAAATCATCAAATGCTACAGTTTATTTTTAACTGTGCTTTTTCCACTGCAGCATTTCAGATAGGTCATAGCTCAGGACAAGCAAGAAATTCATATATAGATATCTGTACAGGTTGGATTGGTGTCCTTTTGTGATCCAATCCTGTTACAATTGTCTCCTCCAAATCATATTACTTTGCAGTTCATAGCTCGAGCTAGAGAGAAATACAGTCCACTCTGGTTAGATTGGAAAGCAGTTCTGCTTTATTATCAGGAAGTTACAACTTATATACCTTTTTATACATATGAAATCATATGATTACGTATCACTTTGTTACTGGCTAATTAGTTACTAGGGTGATTATAATGAGAAACCACAGAATCAGGATAGATGGAAATATATAACGGTTTCTTTCTGAGTTTGCGCAGTATAGCATAGCACAGTCTGTTAGAAACATAGTTCCTTTTTATGGTCTTGTTTATCATGTCCAGATAAGTCTAGTTTCTGGTTGTTGTCCTGCTTGATGCGCCATCTTGTCTGGTGCTGTATTAAGCTGGCATAGCAGACTACAGCGAATCCATATATTTTCCCTGCGTCATCCAAAGAGGAAGTATCTTTGGAGGCCTTGTCTTTGCTTGAACCGGATACATCTGTTTCCAAACGCATAATATCTGATTTCATTCGTTAAGGATTATAACAGAGAATAGTTGTGCACACAATATATATGAACAGTGTGATATGAGATTAATGATTAGCAGTAATAAAACAGATTTTAATGTTTTTTATTTCACTGGGTCCTTCACTTGACAGTCCCCCCTAAAACATTAGAATCTGTTTCCAAAATTTTTCTTGAGGGCATGATTCCAATCTGTATTGTTCCTGAGCACTCAATAAGGATGGGAGAGGGGCACTAATCCTACAACTTGCGGACTAACTAATTTGGTCCCTACCTGAGGGTGTTGGTCAAGGGTTATCGAGCTATTCCTGGCCCCCAACAGCTGCTGGCTCTCTAAAACGAAGACCTATCATGAGATAGAAAGGATAAGACTAGAGATGGGCGAATTTCTCAAAAATTTGATTTGCTGACTTCGCCGAATTTCTCGACAAAATTAGTTTAATTCGGGACGAAACGCTTTAAAGACAGCTATTTCCTGGCTGCAGAGAGCCTGCAGGGTGCTGTAGAACATTTTACCATGCTTAAATATGCAGAGGGAGCTTGGTTGGTCTTCATACAATTCTGTGTTTTAGTATGACACGCACATGACCAGGGCCGGTCCTAGGGGCGGGTAGAGCGGGCGGTCGCCCGGGGCGCCAAGGTTCCGCTCACCCGAGGGGGGCACCGCGGCTGCCCTGCCCGCCCGGAGGAGCGCTCCTGACTCTGCGCGACTGTTTTACAACAGTCGCGCAGAGCCAGCAGCTGCAGGGAGGAGGCGGGACGGATCGTTCCCGTCCTAACTCCTCCCCTGTATTAGCGTCACAGGGGGCGCACAGCTCTCACCGCGCCCCCTGCGACGCTGCGTCCCCTCGGCGGCAGCTCTGCCGCCGAGGAGACCCCTGGGAGCTGCGTGCAGCGTAAACAGCGTGATGACGTCACGCTGCTTACACCGCTCTGCAGCTCCCACTGCTGAGCAGCACCGGACCGGGACGCGCGGACCCAGGTGAGTACTCTTTTGTTATTTTATAATTACTTACAGGGGCCACCACTTGCTACAAGAGGGGCACACTGGCTATAATGGGGGCACACTGGCTACAGGGGGGCACACTGGCTACAAGAAGGGCATCCTGGCTACAAGAGGGGCATCCTGGCTACAAGAGGGGCACACTGGCTACAAGAGGGGCATCCTGGCTACAATGGGGGCACACTGGCTACAAGGGGGGCATCCTGGCTACAAGGGGGGCATCACTGGCTACAAGGGGGTATCCTGGCTACAAGGTGGGCACACTGGCTACAAGGGGGGCACACTGGCTACAAGAGGGGCATCCTGGCTACAATGGGGGCATCCTGGCTACAATGGGGGCATCCTGGCTACAAGGGGGGCACACTGGCTACAATGGGGGGCACACTGGCTACAAGGGGGCATCCTGGCTACAAGAGAGGCATCCTGGCTACAAGGGGGGCACACTGGCTACAAGGGGGCATCCTGGCTACAAGGGGGGCATCCTGGCTACAATGGGGGCATCCTGGCTACAATGGGGGCACACTGGCTAAGATGGGGGCACACTGGCTAAGATGGGGGCACACTGGCTGCAAGGGGGGCATCACTGGCTACAAGGGGGCACACTGGCTACAAGGGGGCACACTGGCTACAAGGGGGGCATCACTGGCTACAAGGGGGGCACACTGGTTACAAGGGGGCAACATGGCTACAATGAGGGCACACTGGCTACAAGGGGGCATCCTGGCTACAATGGGGGCACACTGGCTACAATGGGGGCACAGTGGGGATAATGGGGGCACACTGGCTACAAGGGGGGCATCACTGACTACAAGGGGGCACACTGGCTACAAGGGGGGCATCACTGGCTACAAGGGGGGCATCACTGGCTACAAGGGGGGCACACTGGTTACAAGGGGGCACACTGGCTACAATGAGGGCACACTGGCTACAAGGGGGCATCCTGGCTACAATGGGGGCACACTGGCTACAATGGGGGCACACTGGCTATAATGGGGGCACACTGGCTACAAGGGGGGCATCACTGGCTACAATGGGGGCATCACTGGCTACAATGGGGGCATCCTGGCTACAATGGGGGCATCCTGGCTACAATGGAGGCATACTGGCTACAGGGGTGGGCATCTCTGGCTACAGGGGTAGGCATCACTGGCTACAGAGGGGGGCATCACTGGCTAGAAGGGGGCATCACTGGCTAGAAGGGGGGCATCTACTGGCTACAGGGGGCATCTACTGGCTACAATGGGGGCACACTAGCTACAAGGGGGGCATCATTGGCTACAAGGGGGCATCTCTGGCTACAAGGGGGGCATCTACTGGCTACAGGGGGCATCTACTGGCTACAGGGGGCATCACTGGCTACAGGGGCATCTACTGATAAGAGGGGGCATCTACTGGCTACAGGGGCATCTACTGGCTACAATGGGGGCACACTAGCTACAAGGGGGGCATCTCTGGCTACAGGGGGCATCACTGGTTACAGGGGGCATGTACTGATAACAGGGGGCTACTACCTGGCTATAGGGGGCTACTACCTGGCTATAGGGGGCTACTACATGGCTACAGGGGCTATTACATGGCTACCATATGAGATGCTATAGATGGGGAGTTTGTATAGAGATAGGAATTGGTTGGAAAATGCTGATAAAGGGAGGAGTCTTAAGATATTTGTTTTGTAAATTTTACAGTGAAGAGTCGGGAGTAGTCTTCATGGCGTCTGGGACAGATGGAGGAGAAGAAGAAGAGAAAGAGAACAACTCTTCAGAGACGTCTCCTGTGAGTCACTAGATATAACTTTACTGTAACCATTTATATGTGTGCAGAGCCTGTGTTCAGCGGGTATCCACCACTGTATGTTGGTAATATTGGTTGAAGTATAATGGTTTGTATTCAGTAATGGTCAGTTTGTATTATTCAGTCACTATGTGCTGGTGATATGTGGTCACGGTGTTGCTGTATTAGGTCACTATGTGGTGATATGTGGTCATGGTGTGGTAGTATTATTCGGTCACTGTATGCTGGCGATATGTGGTCTTAGTGGTCTTGGGATTCTGGTTGGTGTAGCAGTGTTATTTGGTAACTGTATGACCATTATTTAGTAGTTTTATATGTAGCATATTGTGGTAAAGCTTTTTGTATATTTTAGATTTGGTTGATGGTGATGCACTGTGTTTCATTGTGGCACATTATGTTACATGGGGGGGGGGGGGAAAATTTCTTTACCTCGCCCTGAGAGAAATTTAGCCTAGGAACTGCCCTGCACATGACTGTCGCCGCTCTTAGAATCGCTTCACGCTAAAATTTCCTGGACACTTACGGGGGCAGAACTGACCAAAAAACTGAAGCGGGAATGCAGCCTTGATAAAGTCATGGCAGCGAAAGCTGGAAAAAAACAAGCTGAGGGTTAAGATCCTATGATAGCGTCAAAGAACACAGTAGTAGGTTACTGGAGGCGGCACAGGTCTCAGCACAGTAAGGGGACGTCACAGCAGGGGTCACTCCATGAGGCCAAAGCTTTAACCCGTCACAGAATATAACAGAACCTGTTCTGTTAAACGCTGATACATGTAGAGGCCCCCGAATGAGTGGAGAGAGTGTCGGCAGAAATTTTGCGTTGAGGTCTCTGATCATTTTGCCCTTCCTTTCATCCGTCAGTGTCCGCTTTCAATCGGTCAATAATCCATCAGTATTGCTAAGGCAAAAAAACAAACAGGAGTTGATCCAAAACAGAGAAGACCAGTAAATGGGATATTTGCATGTCTTCTGTGTTTTGTATCCACTCCTGCTTTTGGCTAGACAATCCTGATCCTTCCCATTCCTTCTGACAGGTGAAAAGAAGGGGAAAACTAAACATAGTGGCAACGTCATAGAGTGGTGAGGGTGGAAACAGCATTAGGAAGCCACAGGTTGTTCCAGTGAGACAGCGGTCACTTGGCAGCATGAGTAGGCCACAGAGTGGCACAATGACAAATTCTGGAGGTGGCAGCAACATCAGGAGCCCACAAAGTGGCACAATGAGAGTGGCACAATGACAAATTCTGGATGTGGCACTAACAGGAGTAGGCCATAGAGTGGCACAATTACAGAGTGTGGAGATCACAGCAGCAGCAGCAGCATGAGGTCATAGAGTGGCACAATGACACAGTGTGGAGGTGACGGCAGCAGCAACAACAGCAGCAGCAGCAGCTGCAGCATGAGGTCAGACAGTGGCACAATGACACAGTGTGGAGGTGACGGCATCAACAGCAGCAGCAGCATGAGGTCAGAGAGTGTGGAGGTGGCACAAACAGGAGTAGGCCACAGAGTGGCACAATGACAGAGTGTGACGGCATACCTCCCAACATTTAGAGATTGCAAATAGGGACACATTAGCCACGCCTCTGGCCACGCCCAAACAAATGACGCCACACATCAGGCCACACCTCTGACCACACCCAAATGACATCACACCAGGACACGCCTATAACCACACCCCCAAACAAAATCCTGTTCCGCCCCTCCAGAAGACCAGCGCCAACACAACAACGGCGCCACTAGGGTCTGTAATTATGTCATTATATAAAGTAATGTACTGTATACACAAAAATCCATACAAATAGCTGTAAGACAATGTTCTGTGAATATTACCACTATATAATTGTCATACAGTGACCACATGATACCGCTGTACAGGGAATAAATATCCCTGTACTGTTACTGACCACACCAAGATTAATATTATCAATGATACCGCAATACAGAGATCAAATAATTCCACCACACCATGACAACTTCACCAGCACATAGTAACTGAATAATACCACCACACCATGACCACATATCACCATCACATAGTAACTGAATAATACCACAACACCATGACCACATATCACCACCACATAGTAACTGAATAATACCACAACACCATGACCACATATCACCATCACATAGTGACTGAATAATACAGCCATACTGATCCTAAATATAAACCATTACACTCCTACCAACATTCCTGCCATACATTGACCATATGGGGGTAGATAGCAGTTGTACACAGGCTCTGCAGACTGTATATACCACCATACAGTGACCATATGGGGGGTTGATAGCTGTTGTAAATATTCTCATTAAATAAACAAATTTTCAGACCAAAAACGACGTTGGGTCCCCCCAAATTTCCATAACCAGCCAAGGTAAAACCGACAGCGGCAGCCTGATACTATCAGAATGGGAAGAACCATCGATACTGGTAACTTCCCATTCTAAAAATACCAGCCTGTAGCTGCTCCAGAAGAAGACCCTCACATTAGAGGGTCCGCTCCTGACGGATCCAGCTCTTCCCAGTACCCCTGGTGCGTTGGGTACTGGGGTAATATTGACACGGGTTATTGTCAGCCTCGGGCAACAAGAAACACCGCTGACTGACACCATGCCCGAGCGATAGTAATGGAGAGGCGTCATCCAGATACCGCCACTACTATCACTGGAATCAAATGGAAAAAAACACACACAGAAACAGAAAAAGAGTGGGGTGAGCAGAGGGGCCGTTTGGGGTGAGCAGGGGAGAGGGAGCCGTGTTGGGCCTAAGGGAGGGGGGCCGAGTGGGGTGAGCAGGGGGAGGGGGGCCAATTGGGGTGTCACAGAGGGGGGGCTAAGTGGGGTGGCAGGGGGGAGGGGGAGTGATTTGAGGGACAGGGGGTTGAATGGGGTGTCAGAGGTGGGAGGGGGGCCGAGTGGAGTGTCAGGGGAGAGGGGGGGCTGAGTGGGGTGAGCATGGGGGCCATTTGGGGTGAGCAGGGGAGAAGGAGCCATTTTGGGTGTCAGGGAGGGGGGGCCGAGTGGGGTGAGCAGGGGGGAGGGGGGCCATTTGGGGTGTCACAGAGGGGGGGCTGAGTGGGGTGGCAGGGGGGAGGGGGCCGTTTGGGGTGTCAGGGGGGGGGCAACTGGGGTGAGCAGGGGGGAGGGGAGCCGTTTTGGGGTGTCAGAGAGGGGGGGCTGAGTGGGGTGAGCAGGGGGGAGGGGGCCGTTTTTGGGGGGCTGAGTGGGGTGAGCAGAGGGAGGGGGAACGTTTTTTGGGGGGCTGAGTGGGGTGAGCAGGTGGGAGGGGGAACGTTTTGGGGGGTCGGGTGAGCAGGGGGGCCATTTTTGGTGGGCTGAGTGGGGTGAGCAGGGGGAGGGAGAACGTTTTTGGGGGGTGGGATGAGCAGAGGGTAGGGGGTTCCGTTTGGGGGGTGGGGTTAGCAGGGGGGAACGTTTTGGGGGGAGGGATGAGCAGGGTGGGCTGAGTGGGGGGGCAGGGAGGAGGAAGAGACACTTACCTTACACTTGTGTCCTCTTCCTCCTCCTGCTGCTGCTGGCTCCGGCCCCGCAGTCACACTGATCAGTGTAGCTGAGGGGGCGGGGCCAGCCCCCTGCAGGCAGTGACGTCAGGGGAGAGTTTCTCTATGAGGCTTCCCCTGCGTCCCTGCTCTCCTGTACCAGCTGCATGTGAGGGAGAGAGACTCCCTGACAGCGGCCGGTGATCGCGGACACTGTTTGCACGTCCCGCGGACGCGCAAACAGTGAACTGCATAGCGAAGTCCCGGGGATTCAGGGCACAGGCCCTGGATCCCCTGGACACACCCAGAAAATCGGGATACCTCCCAGCTATCTCATGAAAGCGGGAGAAGGGTCCCAAAGTGGGAATGTCCCGCTCAAATCGGGACAGTTGGGAGGTATGTGGAGGTCACGGCAGCAGCAGCAGCAGCATGAGGTCAGAGAGTGGCACAATGACACAGTGTGGAGGTGGCACAAACAGGAGTAGGCCACAGAGTGGCACAATGACAGAGTGTGTAGGTCACGGCAGCAGCCACAGCAGCAGAATGAGGTCAGAGAGTGGCACAATGACATTCTGGAGGTGACAAAAACAGAAGTAGGCCACAGAGTGGCACAATGACACATTGTGGATGTCACGGCAGCAGCCACAGCAGCAGCATGAGTTCAAAAGAGTGGCACAATGACAGGGTGTGGAGGTGACGGCAGTAGCAGCAACAACAGCAGCAGCAGCAGCAGCAGCATGAGGTCAGAGAGTGGCACAATGACACAGTGTGGAGGTAGCACAAACAGGAGTAGGCCACAGAGTGGCACAATGACAGAGTGTGGAGGTGACCGCAGCAGCCACAGCAGCAGCATGAGGTCAGAGAGTGGTACAATGACATAGTGTGGAGGTGGCACAAACAGGAGTAGGCCAAAGAGTGGCACAATGAAAAATTCTGCAGGTGGCAGCAACATCGGGAGCCCACAAAGTGGCACAATGACACAGTGTGGAGATGACATCATCAACAGCAGAAGCATGAGGTCAGAGAGTGGCACAATGAAAAATTCTGGAGGTGGCACCAACAGGACTAGGCCACAGAGTGGCACAATGACAGAGTGTGGAGGTCATGGCAGCAGCAGCAGCAGCATGAGGTCATAGAGTGGCACAATGACAGGGTGTGGAGGTGACGGCAGCAGCCACAGCAGCAGCAGCATGAGGTCAGAGAGTGGCACAATGACACAGTGTGGAGGTGACAGCATCAACAGCAGCAGCAGCATGAGGTCAGAGAGTGGCACAATGACACAGTGTGGAGGTGGCACAAACAGGAGTAGGCCACAGAGTGGCACAAAGACAAATTCTGGAGGTGGGAGCAACATCAAGACTCTTGTCCAAGTTGCTGGTGTAGCTGGGCAGGAAGCACATTCACCCAGTGGGCCGTAAAGGACATGTACTGGCCCTGACCGTAGTTACAGCTCCACACGTCCGCGCTGCTGTGCACCTTGGAACAAACCGATAAGCTCAAGGACTGGCCCACCTTCTGTTCTACATATGTGTGAGGGGCTAATACTGCCTTTTTGGAAAATAAATTACGGCTTGGAACTCTCCACCTCGGCTCGGCACAAGCCATTAGTTCTCTGAACGGTGCAGAGTCCACCATTTGGAAAGGGAGGGACTGCAGTACCAACAACTTGGACAGGAGCACGGTCAGCTTAAGCACCTTAGGATGGTTGGACGCATACTGTTGTCTCTTTGCAAACGCCTCGTTGAGCGACTGCTGGCACCATGAGTAGCGAGGAACAGGAGCATCTGGACCGGGAGATGACGGCAAAGAGAAACAGCTTTACATAGTATTTGGATGCTGTACGAAAAGTAAACAATAGATATATCCTTTTTCTTCTTATTTATTAATACATTCTAAAGCAACTTTTATGCTTAATCTTCAAAGACCGTAACATGCATACAAACATTAAGAGCACGGAATGTTTGTATGCATGTTACGGTCTTTGAAGACTAAGCATAAAGGTTGCTTTATATATATTAATAAATAAGAAGAAAAAGCATATATCTACTGTTTACTTCTCGTCCAGCATCCAAATACTACGTAAAGTTTATATAAGCAGGTGGGGTCCTGCTTTGATGCTGCTTCAGCACAGGGACGCATAGTGCAATCATTAACATTGTGAAAGAGAAACAGCTCCCTTCTGCAGAGGTGGTGGAGCCTTGACTGGCTGAAATGGCATGCGTGCCACTGGGCGCTGCTGCTGCTGCGGAGGCAGGATGGAACCACCACATCTGAGCCACGTTTCTCCCAGGCCACTGGATGGTGACGCTGCATGTGTTGACGCAGGGCCGTGGTGCCAACGTTAGCTCCCTGGCCACACTTCACTTTCTGCACACAGATTCTATGTTCGACTCCTCCAGTGTCTTAGCAAAAAACTGCCACACTACCGAGTAGCTGATTTTACCGCCAACGCTCCGCACTGAGTGACTACTACCACCGCTGCCTCGCTGAGACCCTGTGCCGCTACTTTCTTGGACCTGCGAAGCGGGTTTTATACCCCGTGGCCGCTTGGCTCCCGACCTCACACTGCTGCTACCCTGCTGTCTCACGGCCACACAACCCACTTGCTTGCTGCGCCGCTGCCTGACGCGCAAGCTGACGCCCTCTTCTCCTGACAATGATAAAGCCCTTGCTTCACCCGGCTCCCAAGTGCGGTCAGCTACATCATCATCGATTATTGTTGGATCTTCACTGCTGTCCTCCTCAACGGTCTTGGTATGCAGAGGTTGACCCCTCACAAGATGACCTCCCATGCCACTCTCCACATCTATATTTTGCCGCCTACTGCAAGAAGCAGGGGATGTCGGCCCCACTTCTTCGCTGCCAAGTAACTGCTGACTGTTCTCAAATTGTTCATTCTCGCTGTATAGTGGCGCTGAGCCCAGACCACATAGTAGATCTCTGGCTGAGGGAACCAGACGGGACAGGGGCAGGTTGAGGACAGGTGAGGGCCGCTGACCCGCTCCCAGGCCATGCCAACTAAGGATTGTGTCTGAAGTTCCCACCGACTCTTGGCTGGGGTTGTCAGATGTCATCTGGGAGGAAGTGGATGACCTAGTCAACCAATCAAGAACCCTTGGGTTGCTGAACAACACACAGCCGCTAGATGACACAGGCAGTTCTGGCCTCATTCAGTGACCCCTGCTGTGACTTCCCCTTGCTGTGCTGTGACCTGGGCCTGCTCCAGGAATGTTTGTGCCACTGCTACTTGCATGTGAATAGCCTGCCCACCTCTCTGTCTGACATACTGTTTTTTCAAAAATTGACAGACTCTGTTTAATGCAGATATCTGTATATGTTAAATATACACCTTGTATTTGACTCCAAATGAACCCACTGACAGGCTTGGGTAACCCTTGGATATAAATTGAGCTCCAGAAATCAACAGGAGAAATGTCCTCATCTTTGGCGTTTTAAAACACCATGTATTTTAATGAATATAAAAGCACAAACATGCTTAATTAACCCTTGGATATAAATTGCACCACAGAATTCAACAGGAAAAATGTACTCGTATTTGGCGTTTAAAAACACCATGTATTTAAATGAATATAAAAGCACAAACAATTAACCATTAGATATAAATTGCGCTACAGAAATCAACAGGAAAAATTTAGTTGTATGTGGCGTTTAAAAACACTGTGTATTTAAATGAATATAAAAGCACAAACACGCTTAATTAACCCTTGGATATAAATTGCGCAACAGAAATCACCAGGAAAAAATTAACTGGTTTGTGGCGTGTAAAAACGCCGGGTATTTTACTGAATATGAAAGCATAAACAGGCTTAAATAACCCTTGGCTATAAATTATGCTACAGAAATCACCAGGAAAAAATTAACTGGTATGTGGCGTGTAAAAATGTCATGTATTTTACTGAATAGGAAAACACAAACAGGCTTAGATAACCCTTGGATACTCAATACGCTCCAGAACTGAACAGATGGCATATAAATGTATATGGGGCAGAATTAGACCCACCCTGGACCTGAATTACAGTACCTCACAAACTGAATCAAAATTATAACGAAAGAGGAGCAGTCTCTGATAAAAGCAGCGACACCCCCCCTAAAATCGCTGTTAAAAAAAATTTCTTTTGCGTGAGATCTCTGCAGCAGCAGTATCTGCACCAGCGGCACAACGAGAGCAGTGTGAGCAGTCAGCATGGTGTCCGGACTTATATAGTGCTGTGACGTCACAGTATCCCGCCGGTCTCTGATTGGCTTCATCTTTGCACATGTCATTAAGGGTGTTCCTTTCTTCCTCCCAGAGTTCTTTGCCCCATGTAACACCATGTGCTTGCGGCCATTTTATCAATTAAAAACACGCTTTGTTCCCGCGAATTACCCCAAACTTCTATTTCGTGCAGAATCGAAGTTTTCCTGAAATTCCAAACGAATTCCACTTCGTTAGAATCAATTCGCCCTGAAAGAGGTTCTAAGGTCTGGAAAAGTAAGAATGGTCACCCCTAAAGAAGCTTCACATCTCACACTCACAATCCCCCCCTTGTGAGTGTCTTTATGGCATGTTGACTAATTCATAGCCCTCAGTGTGAACTATGGTTCTCATTGGGGGTATATTAGTTACGGAATCCTCCTCCATGCAGGTGCAACCATCCTCCTCTAAATAAGCAAGAATCGGTGTTGGTTGATCTACTCCTTTGGACAACAGTTTCTTAATACAACGAATGATACACACCACTATCACTTTTAGGATTAACAATACTACTCCCAGTACCATTCCTGCTTGGGCTAACCATTTCGGCTGTTATCAGAGGGTACTTTGCTTTCCACATCTCAAAAATAGGGTCAGAAGTTGACTTATTGGCAAACAAACTGAGGGAGCATTGTTCTGAGGCTGGGTTTAAGTGTAAAGGGACTGATCCAAGATGTGGACGGGCACCAGAACATACATAACAGTTAGACTTATTGTGTTGGGCAACAGAATATTTCATCCATTCCAGCCAAAGATTCATATCATTATAACCAGTTTCTATCGCATAAATGTCATCTAGTGTGGGATTTGAAATAGCTATTATTTCTTTATATTTTTCTGCATGATCTTTTACCATCTTTGTAATTTTGGTGATCTGCGCCTCTTCTTTCCTCCATTCTGGGGAGTCTACCATGTCCCTAATCTTGAATTGAATGAGATGGCTTTCATCACCTCCCCAATGAGTTCCCAAGACATAAACCCCTGTATCCTCTGGACTAGGATTCTCTATTGTTAAAACCAATTGAGTTCCTTTGCCTTCAACACAAGGTCATTCTATTAAGTAAAGTTTTACCATTTTTGTCTTTCCTGTTTAGTGCAGTTGTGGGTTTAATTCCCCAGTCCTCCCCGGTGTTCCATCCTACTGCTCCCCAGTAACCACAGTTATCACCCCAATGGTCATCAGTTACACATATATACTGTGTTCTCGCCTTACACATGTAGTCGGTAGATGCATGTGTACCCCAAAGCACTTCATATGTTTGGGTTCCACATTTGGCAACATCACAAAATTCAAATTGTAAGGTTGCTACCTGAGTACTGAAGGAATTATACTAAAAAGTGGTCACCCCTTCCTCTTGGGTGATTGCTACCCCCTGTGCACCCACACACCCGAATGATAACGATGTAATAAAGGATAAAAGAGTGCTTCATGATGATTTGTTTGCTGAAGTCACTTTCTTGCAGTGTGAAGCATGCACCCAGATGGGTCTTCCTTCAAGTTTCACTGAAGTTGGGGACACCAGGAGAACTCATGGGTGCTTTGATCAGAGTCTGGATCTGGAATAGAGGAAAACACTGTGGCATGGGTTACTTTCAATTCATTACACAGACTTTTAACATACTTTAAAAGATTATCATTCCCTGCAATCAACTGCTGTGGATGGTACCTTCCCAATCTATGTGGGCCTGAGAATAATATCTCATAAGGTGTGAGACCAGTGGGCTGTCTAGGGGTGTTTCTGACAGAGTACAGTGCAATGGGTAGGATCTCAGGCCAGGGAAGAGATTTTTCCTTGTTGGCTTTCAGAATTTTGTTCTTCAGAGTAGCATTCATTCTTTCAACTTTCCCCGAGCTTTGCGGATGATATGGGGTGTGTAGGCCGAGGTCAGCTCCTACCAGCTTCCAAATGTCTCTGGTTACTTCTGCTGTGAAGGCAGGTCCTTGGTCAGACTCAATAACCTCAGATATTCCAAATCTGCACACCAATTCAGTCAATAGTTTCTTCACTGTGTTTCTGGCAGTCATGTTGGTAACTGGGTAGGCTTCAGGCCATCCTGAGAACATATCCACCACCACTAGAACATACTTGTACTTTCCACTCTTGGGTAATTCAATATGATCAATCTGGATCCATTGGAAAGGGTACAGTGGTTTAGCCAAATGCTTCTGTGGTGTTGGTACCAGACCTCCCGGGTTACAAGTGTTGCATATTTCACAACTTCTAGCATAGTTTCTTGCTGTGGTGGAAATTCCAGGTGCTAGGTATATCTTGTTGATTGAAGAAATCATCTGGTTTGTTCCTCTGTGGGTAGTGCCATGAGCCCATTGTACTACAGCTGGGTATAATGCCCTCGGTATACAAAGTTTATCAACTTTCCTCCAGAATCCATCCTGGTGTATCTCTGCTCCCTCTTCCTCCCAACTCCTCTTTTCCTTTGGGCTTATTTGGGTTTGAAATTGTCTCAACAGGTCAACACCTGGATTCAGTACATCTTAGTATTGGTTCTTCTCTTCTTCCTCTTCTCCATTCTTCTTCTCTTCTCTTCCTTCTGTCTTTTCTTATTCTTGTTTCTTCTTTTCTGCTCTTGTTAGTACATATATGGCCACTCCTGCTTCGTCTCGAATCGCTGGGAGAAGAGCCGCAGCCTTTGCAGCCAGATCTGTGTGGTAATTGCCTCTTGCTTACTCTGACTCTATTTTTCCATGAGCTTTAGTTTTCAAAACAGACACTTGAGCTGGCAAATGGAGAGCATGCATCAAGTTTTGAACAGCATCTTGATTCTTGATAGGCGTTCCACTAGCTGTCTGGAAACCTCGCATGGCCCACTTCAGCCCAAAGTCATGGGCCACTCCAAAGACGTAGGCTGAGTCAGTGTATATGTTCACAGTCTTTCCTTCAGCGAGCTTACAAGCTTCTGTTACAGCCCAGAGTTCAGCTTCTTGGGCCGACATTCTCGAAGGTAAAGATGCAGCCTTCACGGTTTCTTGCAAGGTAACCGCAGCAAATCCTGTATGGAATCGTCTTTGATCATCTGCATATCTGGATCCATCTGTGAAGAAGACATAGTCTGGATTCTCCAGTCTGCATGCAGAAGCAGTAGGAAGATGGGAGGTTTCAGCCTCCATTTGTTCAAGACAGTCATGATTATCTGTAGCAGGGTGTTCTTCATCTGTTGCTATCTGATCTTCATCTTCCCCCCTTGAGAGAGGAAGCAGAGTGGCTGGGTTGAGAGTAGTACATCTCTTCAAAGTGACATCCTCAGGCATCAGTAATGAGCATTGTAAGCGAATATGACGCTGTTTCGTGAGATGAGGTTATTGGGATTGTTTCAGGATCCCTTGAAGGTCATGAGGGGCCAATATAGTGACTGGATGGCCCAGGATGATGTCTTGAATTTTCTCAAGAAGGAGTTGTGCAGCAACAACAGCTCTGAGGCAGGAAGGTGGGTCCTTGCAACAGGATCTATTTTGCAAGTGTAACATCCAAGAGGCCTCACACGGTCTCCATGTTTCTGGGCCAAAACCCCAGAAGCATGTCCAGGATGTTCAGAGAGGAAGAGATTGAAAGGTTGTAAGTAATCCGCGATACCCAGGGCAGGAGCTTCGAGGATAAGTTGTTTTAGGGTTTGAAAACAGTCCTCTGCCTCTGGTGAGAGTTTGTGAGTGGAAGAAATGTCCTGGAAAGATGCATATAAAGTTTGCATGAGATTTGAAGCATTGGGTATCCATGCTCGACAGTAAGTGATGAGGCCCAAAAAGGCCTGAAGTTGTTTAAGAGTAGTTGGTGAAGAAATCGACATCACAGCTTTCTTACGGTCTTCAGTAAGTTGTTTGGTCCCCTGTTACGTTCAGTGTCCGAGGAAAACAACTTTGTCACAACACCATTGAAGCTTGGACTTCGAAACTTTGCAGTTGATGGATGCCAAATGTTGAAGAAGACTTAAATAACTTGTTTGACAGGTAGGAAAGTCTTGGGCACAGAGAATATCGTCCACATATAATAAAATTTGGACTTCAGAGTGTTCCAGGATCAAAGGTTGAAGACAGGCCTGTAGAGCTGTAGAGCTTAAGGGAATTGGTTGGGAGAGTTCTGAGCCCCTTGAGGGCACCTTGTCCAGGTGAGCTGAGTACCATGATAGGTGAAGGCTAAAAGGTATTGACAGTCCTTGTGCAATGGGACACTGAAGAAGGCATTGCAGAGATCATAGTGAAGCATGTAGCAGAAGAAGGGACTTGGCAGAGAAGAACATGAGCGTTGGGGACCACAGGGGTCTCAAAAACAGTGACAGCGTTGACAGCCCTTAAATCCTGAACCAAACAGTACTTTGGAGGTTCGCCTGGAACAACTTTCTTGTGAACTGGGAACAGTGGTGTATTCATGGGAGAAATGCAGTGGATGAGCAACCCCTTATCCAAGAAGGCAGTGATTTGTGTTTCCAGAGAAAATTCTTGGTCATGCTTTAAGGGATATTGAGGCAGACGAGGAGGTGTAGCACCTGCTTTTAGGAAGACATGTTCGGGTGCAATGGGATGGAGGCCAACATCATCAGGACCTTGAGACCGCACAGCAGGAGGGACCAGTGTCAAAAGATCAGGAAGGATGGTTTTCAGTGGAGAAAACAGGAGAAGAGCAGGAAGAGCTTGAAGTGCACATGTGACTTCATGGGATACAGGAGTGTCAAAATCCAAATACATTCCAGAAGAATCATATCTGATGGTAGCATTCATTTTTTGCAGAAGATCAGCTCCAAGGAGATTAGTTGGGCAATTGGGGGAGACAAGTAGTCTAGATAGGAGTCCGTGATTTCCTACAGGCACAGGGTAGGTTAAGTGAGTCTGGGTTGGTTGTCCATCCACTCCTACGCATGAAATGTAATCAGGAGAAAGAATGACATCAGGTGAAATGTCAGAAGTTTTCAGGACAGATCTGGCTGCACCTATGTCTACGAGGAAAGGAAGTTGATGACCATTAATAGGAAGAGTGACAGTAAATACAGGTCCAGAATGACTTGCGGTGGTATTCTCAGTTTTATTCACAAGGACAGTAGACACAGGCTTGCCGAAATCCTATGGTTGGTAAGAAGTGTTCTCAGGTGGAGGAGGAGCCCAGGAAGATGCGCCCTCAGGATAAGCTTGTTGGTATTGGTTATGGTTAGGATCGATTGGTTCGATGAATTGAGGTCCACTGAAAGAATTATTTCGAGATAGGGGTCTGCATTGTGCTTTCTGATGGAATCTTGCTTGTTGAGAGTCAGGAACTTGATATTGAGGTTGTTGACTATATGCTTGAGGGTATTGTACTTGTGGATGTCCACTGGTAGCAAGATTCCTGTTGTCATTGCGAGCTATAGTTCTGCAGTGCTTAACGAGATGACCGGGCCTTTGGCAGTAGAAACACGTTTTCTGAGTGTGGCCTTGTCCACCTTGAGGAGCGCGTGGGAAAGGACGAGAATCAATATTAGGGTGATACCCAGGGTAGATTTGCATTGGTTCATTGTAGAGTATTGTGTCTGGTTGAGGTGTAGGGCAGTGTGGGAGCTCCTGAAATACAGCCACTTTAGAAGCCTTCTTCAATTGTTGAGGTGAATCAGCTTGAGTCAACAAAGAACTTTGGGCCTTTGCAATGGAGAGAAGTTGACTTCCAGGTAGCTCTGCATATTCTGTGCAAATACTTTCAAAGTATTCACGGATGGGTTTAAGAAGACCCTTAACAAACGAGGTTACAAAGAGGAATTGGTGAGCTTTAGTATTCAAGTCAAATCCATAGTCCTGGAATAAGGCAGACAGTCTGTTGTAGAACTTTTCAACAGTTTCAGTAGGGCCTCGAGTGGAATTGAAGAGATTAACTGAGGATTCAGCCAAGCGTTCCTTAGCCCAGGATTGGAGGCGGTGGCAGAACTGATCCCCAGACGAATAAGCTTGTCCTCTAGCGATGAGGGATTGCGTCAACTATCGTCATCGGATCGATAGTCGATATTGTCAATTATCATGCCGATATCCGATAATAGATAATCGCCGATGACCATTAAAGTCTATGGGAGAGAAACAACACCTTTATTCTTACACCCAAACAGGGCTGGAGAAGCTGGAATTAACATCCACAACAGTAAAATGGATACACGCTACATCTTAGGCAAGACAATTGGGCAACAAGAGTCACAGAAAAAAAGTCGCAGACTATTCACTATCCCTGTCTTGTACCACAGCATGACCCTTAAACCTGCATGACCCACAACATAAAAAGTGACAAAAGGTAGTATTATTTGAACCATCATTTTACTTGAACTGGACATTGACTATCCCTGTCCTGTACCGCAGCATGAGCCCCAAACCTGCATGACCCCAGATTAAAAAGTGCCTGAAAAGGAGTCTTTGAACCACCATTTTAGTTGAACTGGACATTGACTATACCCTTTCCCGGGCCACAGCTTGAGCCCCAAAAACCCGTTTTAACCCACGATCACAAAGTGGCACTATGCTATTTTGTACAGTGCTGTCATTTAGTATATTTTTTGGTAACTGACATTTGTCTACAGAATTTATGTAGGAAAGTTTTATTTATAGATTTACATTATTATCATTTTGCTTTTTTCAAGTGTGATAACATACCACATACACCCCTCCCTGCAGTTTTTAACCCCTTAAAGGGGTTGTCTCGCTACAAAGAATAGCTTTCAAATTGTAGGGAACACAAAATAAAGACATTTTCCAAATATATTGCATTTTCCTCTGTTTCCTAAAGAGATACAAGTGAATTTATTACCCCCAAAGGCTATTTCAGTTTCCTCAGTAACAGACCTGTAAACAAAACTCCCTGGGCTGTTTGTTCAATTTAGATAACAGAGAGTGAGCATCACACAGGTCAGCAGTGTCAGTCAGTGTCCTGTGCTGCCAGACAGTAAAAAGCTTGATTATCTCAAGTAAACAGCTCTGTAATTAGGGCTTTTGTTTTGGGGATCAGATAAGAAGTCCTTAGAGTAGTTTGAGAAGCTAATCTAATCTAATTAGCATCTGAAAGCACGGAGCTTATGCTGTACAAGCACGGAGTTTATGCAAATTAGTCTGAACCAGGAAGTGACAGAGAATTTCTTTCATGCATTCTTTGAAACCCTGTGGGGAGACAACTCCTTTAAGGACCCGGCGTTTTTTTTTTGGTGGCACGTTCGTTTTTCTCTCCTCGCCTTCTGAAAGCCATAACTTTTTTATTTTTCCACCAACATAGACACATGAGAGCTTTTATTTTGCAGGACAATATGTACTTTCTAATGGTGTTATTCACTATACTATAGAATATACTGGGAAACCGCCAAAAAATTCCAAGTGGGACAAATTGTGAAAAAATGTTTATTTTCGCCATGTTTGCGGGGGTTTTTCTTTTACGGCGTTCAATATTTGGTAAATATGTTATCTGTATTCTATAGGTTGATACGCATCCGGCAATACCAAACATGTAGGGTTTCCGTTATGTTTTGGTACCGTAAAAAAATTCCAAACATTTTCTATTTTTGAAATTTGCGCCACCGCACCCTTTTGTGCAACCAATTACTTTTTTGTACTAACACCTATGGACGTCAGTGAGGCCGCATTTTTGCGGGCTGAAGTGTACTTTTTATCGCTAGCAGTTTGGAATGCATGCGACTTTTTTGATCATTTTTATTCAATTTTTTGAGTGACGTAAAATGACCAAAAAACGCAATTTTGGCGTTTGGAATTTTTTTTCTTCTACAGTGTTCAGCATACGGGATAAATGATGTTATATTTTTATAGATCGGACTTTTTCGGATGCGGCAATACCAAATATGTGTAACTTTTTTATTATTTTAATGATTTTATTTGTAAAATGGTGAAAGGGGGGTGATTTGAACTTTTAATACTTTTTTTTTTGTACTTAAAACTTTATTTATTTATTTTTTTTACTGTAACATTTAGACCCCCTATGGTGCTTGACCACTAGGGGGCGCGATTGTTAATACAACCTAATGCATTGCATAGGCAATGCCTTAGGGTGTACATAGATGGCGGTTTCCCCACGTCCTGTCTGCGGAGGGAAGTGGGGCACACCGGCCAGTGTAAGTGACAGGAGCCTTCACAGGGCTCCCCACCACAATGCCCGGTGATCGGATCGGCGCAGCATAGCTGCGCTGATGCCGATGACCGTAACGATCGGTGCGCGGCACCGATCGGCGTTCATTCAGACGCCGCGGCCATCTTTGCCGCGGTGTCTGATGGGTTAAACAGCGCCAGCGGGCGGAACCACCCGCCGGCTCTGTTACTACCGGGTGTTAGCGGCGATTAGCCGCTAACACCTGGCGGCTGTGCAGGGGGGTCGCGGAGCGATCCCCCTGCTAAGCCCCTTAGCGGCCCTGGGACGTACTCATACGCCCAAGGTCATTAATGGGTTAAAGGTATTTTTTACACGTGTAGATGTGTTAATTCGTCCGCACACCCCATAAGTAATACAAATTTCCTAATCATCCCCAAAACACTTGTTAGTTGAGAAGACATTTGCCCTTCTGGCTTCTGAGAGTGATTCAGCCAATCAATTCAATGGTTTAATTTTTCCTCCAAATCCTTCTTCAGTGATAAGGGACAGACTCTCCTGGAGATCAAATGATGCAACCCCATAGTGACTCCAGCCCCAGAAAATTTTAAGCCTCAAATTGTGCAATTTGTGTCCAGCCCTGGAGACCTTTTTGCCACTACTTAACCTCACAGAAATCACCTTTTTCAAAATCTGATTTTTTAGAGAAATTTGAAGCTCTCCTGATTGCCCCTAAGGGTGAGAGCCAGTGCTGCCATCAGTCATCTGTTAATACTGAGGTCCAGCTGCCAGGGCCAGACTTACAGTGGGTGCGGTGAGAGCCCAGGCTAGCGTCTCTCATCTATTAACACGCAGGTTCAGCTGCCAGGGCCGGAGTTACAGTGGGTGCGGTGAGAGCCCAGGCTGGCGTCTTTTAACACAGTAAAAATGCCCTTATAACGCAGCAACGAAAACATTCGTGCTGAAGCAGAGTGCAGATGCGGAAGTGTGAGGTAAGACCTCCAGCCTTCCTCAGTACACAGTCAAGACCTGTAGCGCTTGACTCTCCGTATGAGTGCGGACCAATTGAGCTTCACTTGGAAATGCTGGTGGTTGACGCTCCTGTTCCCCCCCAGGTGCCCTTTTTCTTGGCATTCTTTTTCTCGTTTTTCTCAACTTGCAGGAGGAAATTGTCTCTGTTCTTTGTTCTCTGTCCGGGCTCCATACTGCATGTCCTCTGAATAACCTACATCTGGTCAGTCTTCCTGTACCTCCCTTGTACAATTCAGAGGAATATTTGTACCAGCTATTTTGTACATGCAGTCCTTTTAGAAAAAGATCCAGCATCCACAATAGACGATGTCGGTGCAGCTTATTTAAAAAAATATATGCTTTTATTTCTTCATTTTAAAAAGGAAATTACATCCATTCCATAAAGTGCATAATAGGATGCATGGATAGGAACACACACCTTCATAGACAGGGATCACACATTGATGTGGTCTTGTGCCAAACAGACCGCCGCGTTTCGGTAATTACATACCTTACTCTTGTACCAGTTATTTTGTACATGCAAGTTTTTTAGTATAATTCTAGAAAACACATTTCTAAAATAGGATGGAATCCCACTACGTCTTTGTTTCTCTTTTTTTAACTGTATTAAATGGGTTGTCTCACTACAGGGATTGCTAGCTATGTTAAAGATCTTGCAAAAACAAGTAATTTAGCAATATGAGTCCATTAAAAGTGTTCTACCTATTCCTGTTTTTGACAGCCCCATCACCCTTGAGCCACTGTTGACAATTGTGAAGAACAAATGTCTGTTAGAAACCACATTTTTTATAATAGGACCTGTAGTATAGCTGCATTTCACAGCAACATGGTCCCAAAAATTCAAGACATGACCCTGGAGCCACTGGGGACAATTGTGAAGAACAAATGTCTGTTAGAAACAACATTTTTTTATAATAGGACCTGTAGAATTGCTGCATTTCACAGCAGCATGACCCAAAAAATTATAAAAATGACTTCTCAGCCACTGTTAAAAATTGTGGGGGAGAAATGCTACTTAGAAGCCACATTTCTGTTCCAAAGGACCATGATTATAGCTGCATCTCACAGCACCATGACCCCAAAACCAATAACAATGTGAAAAATTCTAAAGATGAAGTGAGTAAATGGAATACGGTTTTTTCATGAAACCTTGGTGTCTTTTACAGTCTCCGCACCGCAAAACCAGCAAAATGAACTTTTGGGAACTGAGAATAAAAATTGCAGTAAGAAATGATCATGTTAAAAAAAAGTTTTCAAGAAGACCATTTGTTTTGGAAGAGGAATGTGAAGTAGACCGGCAACTAATCGGTGACCTCGGCAATTGGGACCACAACATCATCAGAGATCCATGCCTGATTCATCTTGATGAGAGTCAAACGATCGACATTATCTGTGGAAAGCCGGATGCGTTTGTCTGTAATGACTCCTCCAGCTGTGCTGAAGGTCCGCTCAGATATGACGCTGGCTGCTGGGCAGGACAACACCTCTATGGCGTGGCCAGCGAGCTCGGTCCATTCATCCATTTTGGATACCCAGAAGTCGATTGAGTCCGGAACATATCCAAAACCATCAGTGTTGAGACGCATACAGTCGTCCACCATGATCTTAAGCCGGTCTCTGTGTGTTGTATGTGTGCCCTGCATTACATGCGTTGATGAGGTGGTAAATAAGGATTGCCAGAGGTCACCCATTAGGCTTCTGCCACAATGCCTGTTGCTGCTGCTGCCACTACGGCTGCTTGGCACTCTACTGCTTTCACGTTGCTGATGTTGTTCCACCGTGACATTTGAAGAACGTGAAGCAGACGCAACAGATTTCTCCAGTTGATCAATCAGCACGGTCTCCAATTCCTGCATTTTACTCTCTATTTGGGTGGGTGGAAGGAAAGTGCTGAGTTTTGTTTTGTACCGGGGATCCAGGAGGGTGGCCACCCAGTAACTGTTGTTCATTTTGATGGCCTTAATGCGAGGATCATGTTGGAGGAAATGGAGCATCCAAGCACTCATGTGAAAGATGGAGCCTTGATTTCCCAAGCCTCTGGGTCGAGGGGCACTAGCAAACTGAGCTTCCTCATCTTTCTCCTCCGCCTCAAATTCATGCCAACCTCTTTCCAAGGCAGGGACGTCGGTAACGTCGGTGTCCAGGAATACCTCCTCCTCCTCCGCTTCCTCCGGCACAGCTTCAACACAGCCCTGACTTGCCTTAGATGATGCACCCTGAGAGCTGAGGCGCCGCCTTGCACTAGCCCTGGACCCCGAACCACTGCCTAATGAAGACCGATAAAATTGTGAAACTGTCGGGCCTTCTGGATTCGACAGAGAGAAAGGCTCCGTGTCTGCATCTGTGTTTTCTCCTCCGTCGCTGGTGGGACCTGATGTTTCAGAGTGTCCAACCATCATTCCAGAACTAAGATCACCACAATGCTCATGCTGACAAGGGCATTGTCCGCACTGACCATTTTGGTGGCTTCTTCAAAACTGGCAAGGATGGTGCAGAGCTCTTTCACCTGCCTCCATTCTCAGTGGCTCAACACCCCGAGGTCCACACTGCTGCTTGTCAGGCCATGTGTCACTTCGTACTGTGTAATGGCATTGCACTTCTGCCGCAATTGCTGGAGCATGTGGAGGGTGGAATTCCAGCGTGTTGCCACGTCAACAATGAGACGGTTGACGGGGAGGCCGAGCTGATGCAGCAACGCAGCCAGGCGGGACGAAGCAGGGTGCGAACAGCGGAATTGTGAGCTCAGACCTCGAGCCTTCCTCAGCAGGCAGTCCAGACCCGGGTAGCGCTTTAGAAATTTTTGGACGACGAGGTTCATGACATGTGCCAGCCAAGGGATGTGCTCCAGCCTACCGATCTTAAGGGTGGCCAGCAGATTTCGACCATTATCACTCACCACCTTGACTGGCACAAGGTTCTTGTCACCCAGCCAGCGCTCTGTCTCGTTGCGAAGAGCCGTCCATAGCTCCTGACCTGTGTGTTGACGGTCTCCAAGACAGATTGATTTCAACACGGCCTGGTTTCTCTGCCACCAGAGGACCTTGGGGGAAAGAACCCTGCACCATCCCTGCGGTTTTGAAGAGCGAGCACCGAGCCTGAGAGCCACCGTTACCACCAGAGACATCCACCTAGCTCACCCAGTGAGCTGTCACAGAGATATAGCAGCCTTGGCCGTGCTTACTAGTCCATGTGTCCAGGCCCGGACTGCCCATAGGGAAAATCAGGCATTTGCCCGGCGGGCCGCTGCGGTCCAGGTCACAGCGCTGGCTCGGAGCGCCCGCCGTGGGGGCCGGGGTTCCCCCCCCCCCGGCAGGCCCCGAGTGCCGCCTGGCGCACGTACAGGGGCCACAATGGTCGCACCTGATCCCGTCTGTTCAGCTCCCAGGAGGCCGTGGGGCAAGCGCGCGATGTAATGATGTAATTGCGCGCCTGCTCCGCGGCCCATGCTCTGCTGCCAGCGGCCGCTCCGGGAGAAGACAGAAGAGGAAGCAGAGACATCAGGTAAGTATTGGTTTTATTTTTTTTTTTTAACTACTAGCCCTGTCTACCTATATGCTGCCCTGCTTACCTACCTATATACTGCCCTCCCTACCTACCTATATACTACCCTGCCTACCTACTTATATATTCCCCTGCCTGCCTATATACTGCCCCTGCCTACCTACCTATATACTGCCCCTGCCTACCTATATATCAGCCCTGCCTGCCTACCTATATACTGCCCCTGCCTACCTACCTATATACTGCCCCTGCCTACCTACCTATATACTGCCCCTGCCTACCTATATATCAGCCCTGCCTGCCTACCTACATACTGCCCTACCAACCTATATATCATCCCTGCCTGCCTACCTATATACTGCCCTACCAACCTATATACTGCCCTGCCTGCCTATATACTGCCCTGCCTGTCCATATACTGGCCCTGCCTGCCCATATACTGCCCTTCCTACCTATATATCAGCCCTGCCTGCCTACCTATATACTGCCCTGCCTACCTATATATCAGCCCTGCCTGCCTACCTATATACTTCCCTGCCTACCTATATACTACACTGCCTACCTATATACTGCCCTGCCTGCTCATATACTGGCCCTACCTGCCCATATACTGTCCTGCCTACCTATATACTGGCCCTGCCTGCCTACATACTGGCCCTGCCTGGCTATATACTGCCCTGTCTACCTATATACTGCCCTGCCTACCTATATACTGCCCTGCCTACCTATATACTTCCCTGCCTATATACTGGCCGAGCCTGCCTATATACTACCCTGTCTACCTATATACTGCCCCTGCCTAAATACTGCCCTGCCTACCTATATACTGCCCTGCCTACCTATTAAGTGGCCCGCCTACCTATTTTATGGGCCTGCCTACCTATAAACTGGCCCTGCCTGCCTATATACTGGCCCTGCCTAACTATAAGTGGCCCTGTCTGCCTATATCCTGGTCCTGCCTGGCTATATACTGCCCCTGCCTGCCTATATACTGGCCCTGCCTGGCTACTTACTGGCCCTGCCTGGCTACATACTTGCCCTGCCTGATAAGTACTGGCCCTACCTGGCTAATTACGGCCGCTGGTCCTACCTGACTAATTACTGGCCCTACCTGGCTAATTACTCAGGGCAGCTCTAGCTAACTGGCTAATTACTGGGTGCAGCCCTAGCTAACTGGCTAGTTACTGGGGACAGCCCCAGCTACCTGGCTAGTTACTGGGGGCAGCCCCAGCTACCTGGCTAGTTACTGGGGGCAGCCCCAGCTACCTGGCTAGTTACAGGGCGCAGCCCCAGCTAACTGGCAAGTTACTGGGGGCAGCCCCAGCTACTTGGCTAGTTCCTGGGGGCAGCCCCAGCTAACTGGCTACTTACTGGGGGCAGCCCCAGCTACCTGGCTAGTTACTGGGGGCAGCCCTTGCTGCCATAAGGATAAACATGTGTGTTTCTTCATTATATTTGCTGTCATTTTTAAGGAAAAACGAAACTGCTCTGATAACCAGATCATGTGGCAGACTGGAATATAGACTGACCACATCGCATCCTAGCCAGGTATGATTTTCTTTCCATTCTCTATTTTACATTGCTTTGAGGACCTCTTTGGAATCTTTTATGTATCCTGGTCTATTTTTCACAAGGGGCTGTAGATGTTTGTCTACCCACATGCCTAGTCGTTCCCCCAAAGAACCATTTCCCGATAGGATAGGTCGTAAATTAGGTGGGAAAATACCCTTATGATTTTTGGGGCACCATTAAAAAGTTGGTGTTATAGGGTCTTTAGCACATGCGACCGGACCCCTTTTCCAGGGGGCCGGCAGACCCCCTCGGCACAAGGCTGCACGGCCAGGTCACCGACCCAGCCATGCAGCCATCACGGCTGCCGCCTGCACCGTGCGGTGCAGGCAGCGGCCGAGGCTATACAGCTGGGATCTTCTGATCCCGTCTGTTCAGCTCCCAGGAGGCCGCGGGGCAAGCGCGCGATGTAATGATGTCATTGCGCGCTTGCTCCGTGGCCCATGCTCTGCTGCCAGCGGCCGCTCCGGGCGAAGACAGAAGAGGAAGCAGAGACATCGGGTAAGTATTGGTTTTATTTATTTTTTTAAACTACTAGCCCTGTCTACCTATATGCTGCCCTGCTTACCTACCTATATACTGCCCTGCCTACCTACCTATATACTACCCTGCCTACCTACCTATATACTGCCCTGCCTGCCTATATACTGCCCTGCCTGCCTACCTATATGTCAGCCCTGCCTGCCTATATACTGCCCTGCCTGCCTACCTATATATCAGCCCTGCCTGCCTAACTATATACTACCCTGCCTGCCTACCTATATACTGCCCCTGCCTACCTACCTATATACTGCCCTGCCTGCCTACCTATATACTGCCCTGCCTGCCTACCTATATATCAGCCCTGCCTGCCTACCTATATAATGCCCTGCCTACCTATTTATCAGCCCTGACTGCCTACCTATATACTGCCCTGCCTACCTATATACTACCCTGCCTACCTATATACGGGCCCTGGCTGCCCATATACTGGCCCTGCCTGCCCATATACTGCCCTGCCTGGCTATATACTGCCCTGCCTATATACTGGCCCTGCCTGCCTATATACTGCCCTGTCTACCTATATACTGCCCTACCTACCTATATACTGCCCGGCCTGCCTATATACTGGGCCTGCCTATATACTGGTGCAGCTTGCCTATATACTACCCTGTCTACCTATATACTGCCCCTGCCTATATACTGCCTTGCCTACCTATTAAGTGGCCCTGCCTACCTATATACTGGCCCTGCCTACCTATAAACTGGCCATGTCTGCCTATATACTGGTCCTGCCTGGCTATATACTGCCCCTGTCTGCCTATATACTGGCCCTACCTGCTTACATACTGGCCCTGCCTGGCTACTTACTGGCCCTGCCTGGCTACATACTGGCCCTGCCTTCTAATTACTTGCCCTACCTGGCTAATTACGGCCCCTGGCCCTACCTGACTAATTACTGGCCCTACCTGGCTAATTACTCAGGGCAGCTCTAGCTAACTGGCTAATTACTGGGGGCAGCCCTAGCTAACTGGCTTGTTACAGGGGGCAGCCCTAGCTAACTGGTTAATTACTGGGGCAGCCCCAGCTACCTGGCTAGTTACTGGGGGCAGCCCTAGCTACCTGGTTAGTTACTGGGGGCAACCCCAGCTACCTGGCTAGTTACTGGGGGCAGTCCTATCTACCTGGCTAGTTACTGGGGGCAGTCCTATCTACCTGGCTAATTACTGGGGGCAGCCCCAGCTACCTGGCTAGTTACTGGGGGCAGCCCCAGCTACCTGGCTAGTGACTGGGAGCAGCCCCAGCTACTTGGCTTGTTACTGGGGGCAGCCCAGCTACTGGCTAGTTTACTGGGGGCAGCCCCAGCTATCTGGCTAGTTACTGGGGGCAGCCCTTGCTACCTGGCTAGTTACAGGGGTAGGCCCTGTTTACCTACCAAATTAATGGAGGAAGGCCCTGTTTTCCTAACTAGTGGGAGTCTACCTATTTACATGCCACTTATCTGACATTTTTTAATTTCTAATTTTTAGGGTCTAACATACGCTGTTTGGGGAATTGATAGGAAAGTGCTGATGAAGAGAGGAGTCTAAGATGTACTTGTGGTAAATTCTACAGGGACGAGTAGTGACCGGGAGAAGAAGAAATTGCATGCTGTACTGGACAGAGAAAAAAAAGGGAAAGGGGAAAAACTCATCAGGGAAGACATATGGAGGTTTGGGCCAGAAGGAGAAGAAAAAGAGAAGAGAACAACTTCCATCAGAGATGACGTCTCCTGTGAGTCCCTGCTGTCAGGGGTAATTTTACTTCTGTGTTGAATCAGTGGTGTCTTCATGTGATGGTGACCTGACTACTGGTGATCTGATTGGTGGGGTTGTAGGTTATGTTGGTGCTTGTGTAGTGTCAGTGTGGGCTTGTCCCGGATTGTAAAGCAAGTGCACACCTGACTCAGTGACGAGGGGTTTCTCTGCACCACTGTTTCTTTCTTCCTTGCTTGTGTGTAGGCTTCTTTCACACAGAGCAGTTTTGGTGCATTTTTTGATGCGTTTTTTTGTGCAGAAATGTACAGCATTAACTGCTCTGCCTTTCTGCACAAAAACGCACCAAAAAAACATCAAAAATGCACCAAAAGTGCTCCATGTGAAATTACCTTTATAGTATAGTTTATTTTAGAAAGTGGCGAGGTGCGAGAACAAGGGAAATTTTTTAAGCGGATATTGTATGTGGGCTGCTGAGGGCTTTGTGCCAGGGCTGATTTTTATTCCCAGTCCGGCCCTGCATGTGTCGGTGGTCAGATGGACTTTGCCGGACACAGATGCAGACAACGCGCTTGAAATTTTAGATGACACGTGGCTGGCCAGGGCAGGGACGCTTTTCTGGAAAAAAATGCCTGCTCGGCATCTGGGATTGGGGGGAGGCAAGGGCCATGACGTGGCGGAACCCACCTGTGTCCACCAGACAGAAAGGGAAAAATTTCCAAGGCCAAAAGCCTGGCAATGCCCACATTCAGGCTTTTGGCTTTGGATGTTTGGGTTAAAGTGTTTTTTTTCTGCTCCCAAACCTGGTAGACAGAAGACTGGCTGCTAGACTGGCTGCTGTATGGCGTGCAGGTCATCAAAAAAAGGGGGAAAGGGGAAAGGGGTAGGATGGGTCTCTGGTGGTGTTGGTGGTACTCGGGCAACGGTGGAGGCTGAAGCGGAGGCTGATCCTTGATCATGACTCTGAGAGACATGGGCAGCTGAAGAATGCTTGGTGGTGGCGGAGGAGCAGGAGGCGGAGACTGAGGGTGTGAAGCCCGGCATCGGTGTGGCCTTTTTTGGCCAAGTGTTCCCTCCATTTCAACTCATGCATTCGCTGCATGTGACTAGACATGTTGGTGGTGGTTAAACACCTAAGATTCTTCCCTCTACTGATGCATTTACGGCAAAGGCGGCATATGACATCACTGGGTGAATCAGAGGCTTGCTCGAAAAAAGGCCCAGGCTTGAGATAAGCGATAAGCGAGGAGTGGTGTTTCCGCTGATCGTGGCTGGCGGAATAATCTCAGCGGACTTGTGCAACCGCCCTCTCCCTTTTTGAGGCGGGAGCCGTACTGACACTACCCCATCGTCTTCCTCCTCGTCCAGTGATGAAGCGCTCGCAAGCAAATTCTGCTGAAAAGACCATCATCATCAACACAGGCGACTTCCTCGTCCTGACATTCTGCATCCTGGAGCTGCAGGCTACAAGCAACAGGCACTGCAAGGCGTTGCCGACCGCCGGGCTTTTTGACGATTGACCGGCTTCCTTCTCCTCCTCTGATGGCATCAGTGATTGGGCGTCAGGGCAGATAAAATCATCCTCTTTGGCCTCTTGATCTTATGAAATGCCTTCTGACTCCAACCGCATTTTGTCATCAAAGAGGTCTTCAGAAAATGGATTATCCACAGTGGTGGGTACACGAGTTGACATTTGGGCTGCCTTCGCTTCATGTTGGACGGATGTTGACGATGATGATGACGACATTTGTGGCCGTGACTGGGAGGACGAGGAGGTAAGACTGCTGGATGCAGGTTGCATTAACCACTGAAGAACAGATTGGCGACGCTGTTCGTTACTGAGAGTTACAGGGCCCTGACCCAGCGATGACAGGCCTGACGGTCCTGCAAACGACGATCCGCTGGCTTGCGTGTTGTCGCCAGCACTGGAAGGAGCAACTTCTATCGTACCTCTACCTCCATGTCCTACACCCCTCTTTGCTCACTTACCACCTGCATTTTGCTCCATGTTCAGAAAGATAAAAATTTAAGAAGGTATGGAAGAGTTTTTGACTAGGATTAGAAACTGAATTGTTTCTAGCGAATACCTGTGAAATGCGGTCTGGTGGAAGAACCGTAAGACAAAATCAACAGTGTTCTTCCTTCAGTTCCAGGGATTTATAACTGTCCAGTAGGACTAGGAATTGATAGTTTTCAACAAACTATCATACAAGTGCGCTATCTGCACCAAACTGAGATTCACCGAGCGCAATAAAAATATTCAAAAGTTACACGGATGAGAAATTGTGTTTTTTGCAAATGACAAATGAGAACAGTTACTAGAAAATTGTCGTACAACGTGGCTATTTGAAAAAAACTAGGGCCGCACCACGTGCAATACAAATATTTAAAAGTTATACCGATAACAAACGGTGGTTTTTGCACCAATGAAATACACCAGCAGTAACTACAAAATTTCTGTATCCAAATTTAAGTACAAGGTGGCTATTTGAAGAAAACTGGGGCGAACCAAAGTGCAATACAGCTATTTAAAAGTTATACGGAGAAGAAAGGGCGGGTTTTGCACCAATGAAATACAACAGCAGTTACCACAAAATTTCTGTATTCAAATTTAGGTACAAGGTGGCTCTTAGAACAAAACTTGGCCGCACCAAAGTGAAATACAGCTATTTAAAAGTTATACAGATAAGAAAAGGTGGGTTTTGTACCTATGAAATACACCTGCAGTTAATAGCAAATTTCTGTAACCTAATATAAGTAAAAGATGGGTCTTTGAACAAAACTTTGATGCGCAAAAGTGAAAAACACCTATTTAAAATTTATAAGGATAATAAAAGGTGGGTTTTGCGCCTGTGAAATACACCTGCAATTACTAGCAAATTTCTGTATCCTAATATAAGTACAAGGTGGGTCTTTGAACAAAACTGGGCTGTGCCAAAGTGAAAAACACCTATTTAAAATTTATACGGATAATAAAAGGTGGGTTTTGCACCTATGAAATACACCTGCAATTACTAGCAAATTTCTGTATCCTAATATAAGTGCAAGGTGGATCTTTGAACAAAACTGGGCTGCGCCAAAGTGAAAAACACCTATTTAAAAGTTATACGGATAATATAAGGTGGGTTTTGCACCAATTAAATACAACATCAGTTACTAGAAAATTTCTGTATCCTAATGTAAGTACAAGGTGGGTCTTTGAACAAAACTGGGCTGCACAAAATAAAAGGTACTATTTCACCTCAGGTGCGAGGTGTGCTGGCCAAAAACTGGTTAAAAAAAAGCCATTTCAATGCAGGTTTAAAGCAGAGTCTTGGCTGCACAATATACACTCTCCTTTCAAAAGCCTGCCTGCCTGTCTATCCGTGTTCGTCCGCACCCTCACCCCACCCTCGCGGCTGTACAGCGCTAGATGCTTCTTTAAAAGTCTCTGTCTAACTAACTAAGAGCTGAAATTCTCTAATCTACCTATGTTCTAATGTTCACAGCTAAAAGCATAGTTGCCTGTATGAATAAAGAGAACTGTGCCTCTGAGCTGAGCTGAGCTGTATTGAGAGAGATCTAGCACGCGTCCTGCTCTAGTGAGAGACACTGAAACACTGATGATGAACAGGAAACGCTGTTCTATGCAAAATGAGGTCATGTGATTTTTCCAGCCACTGACAACCATACACATCACAGTCATGGCGTTGCACACCCAGCTCACCCTGCTCTATGCTCTAAGCTGATTTGCTGGCGCCAAAATGACAGGAAGCGGCGAAAATGGCGCGATAGTAATAGATTATGCGCAGATTCTCACCTAAGATATCGCGTGATCGGAAATTTCCGATCAACCTAAAAACCGTGCCAATTTCAACTTTGTCGATTATAATCGCTCATCCCTAGTGTCCTCAACAGTGTCTTCTTGCAGAGCAGATTTGATGATGGGCCAGAAGGAATCTCTCGCCTTTATGTTGGCAACATGATATAGATCTTTCCAATTGGCAGAATAAGTCTTCTGTATTTGGCAAATGGCACGGTAAAAAGCCATAGGGTTTTTTCAGGATCTGGTAATTGGGTCAGCAGGATATTGACTTGAGCAGGAGTAAAGGGCACATAGATTGGTTGATCTATAGGTGGAAGGGCAGGCTGAGGACGGACAGGAAGAGAGAGAGAGAATCTGGTGGTAGGTTAATATTTGAATCCGGTGGAGGCCGTGGTGGTGGTAGACTAAGATTGGAATCCGGTGAAGGCGGTGGTGGCGGTAAAGGCTCCTGGTCACGTGGAAGACTAGCTGGTAACGGCCACAAAGCGGGGCCGGAGGTAGTGGTATCATGGTTAGGTAATAAATCCCTGTGATTTCTTGGGGTGGAAGGGTTGAGTGCTAGCCAAGTGTGCTTTAGGCACTTGGCCATTGCATCCATGAGAACAACGATCCCTATTTCACTGACTGGTGGGATTGGTCCATGGTCAAGTAAAGCGGTGAGTATAGCTTGTATATATATCAAAGGAGGGAATTTATATATGCCAGAGGAAATGAGGGGCAAGGATATCGATCTGAATATATTAGCCTGGGCAAGTTTAAGTACATTATGTACAGTTTGTTTCAATATAAGCAGGGCAAAATTGCTGTGATCCATTTATACATATGCATAAAAATCATAATTTATTATAGGTCCTTTAAAAACATAATTTCTCATGTGCACATGAATGTGCTACTTGCGTGTATCTCCTAGAAGCACTACAGTCAGTCACTGTCCCAAGTCCATGGGTACATGGGTTTTACCGTTAGCAGCTCCAAAGGTCGCCACGGTTCACGGAGCCAAGTAGTGGAGAAAGTATACAGACAGGCGAAGACAGAGGTGAGCGTGCGACGTTTCGGGGAGACTCTTCCCCTTTCTCAAGCACAACTACTCCACCTCCTAACTTCCTTTTATGCTACGTAAACAAGAGTACATATTGTTACAATAAACATGTAGGGAGCAAGTGTGTTAAGTCGAAAGATCCAAGCAGCTTCCTTTTGTAATAATCGCGTCTCAGAGCTTTCCCTTTGTCTACATGTGACTTCTTCAAGAACGCACCACCGCAGTTCAGTCACATTGTGACCGAGCTCACGGAAGTGTTTGGCAACTGTTGTTTCCCTGAATTTCTTTTTATCATCCTCAATTTTTTCATCTTTTTTGATCATCGTTCTAATATTAGAGCGATGTTCAAAAATTCTTGTTTTTATGCTGCACATCGCTTGACCTACTTAGATAGCCCTTACCGCAAGGGCACTTCAGGAGGCAAATGACTGATTTAGAGTTAGGGCTAGTTCACATGGCTGATTGCCGGCGTAATTGCGGGGACGGATTTCGCCGGCTGCCGTGCAGCGGGGGCGTGGCGGGGCGGGGCGGGAAGCCGGCAGCTCGCCGGCCCCATAGACATTCATTGTTCACGGCGCGTACACGCCGTAAATAATTGACATGTCACTCTATGAGAACTGTAGATTACCGTAATGACAGGGATGGAATTTAGCCCTACTGCAGCGCAAATACGGCGCGCAGTACAACTGAAATCAGTGCCCAAATAAGCCGTGTGAACGATACCTTACAGGTAAAAAATCCTTTCACGGGGATTTTAAATCCCTGTGTGGGGTGAGGGATGTAGGTACCTTCAAGTATAGAATTGCAATTGGTACACCCGAGGCATGGATATGTGCCCACACGTCTCGGGGCTATTTGATGTTGTGTTTCTCTAATCTCAATTCAGACAAGGTTAACGCATTGCCCACTGTATGACCCTTTTTGTATATAAAATGGGGACTTTGTTTGAACATATGACCATATTTGTTATTAGAGATGGGTGAATTGATTCTAACGAAGTGGAATTCGTTTAGAATTTCAGTAAAAATTTCTTTTCCTGAACGAAGTCGCATTTTGGGGGTCCGGGTAAAAGGAAGTTTTGCTTTTTTTGATTGAAAAAAAGGCTGGGGCACAGGGGTTACATGGGGCAAAGCACTTTGGGGGAAAAAGGGCATTGCCTCATGACTTTGCAGAGATAAAGCCAATAGAGACCGGGGGGTTCTTGACGTCACCGCACTAAAAAGTCCGGGGCGACGTGGGAGCTACACTCCTTCCTGTATGACTGGGAAGGGTGCTCCTGGCTGTTGTAATAGCCTTACGAAAAAATTGATTTTTTTTTACAGCGATTTTTGGGGGGGTCTCAGCTTTCTCAGAGACTGTTTCTTAACGTTCTATTTTATTTTGTGGGGTATTGGATTGAAGCCCAGTTGGCCAAATGCAGCGCATATACTTTTTAATGCTATTCTCACAGCACTTTGAATATCAAGGGTGACCCAAGCCTTTTTTCTGTTGTATTCATTTAAAGAAACAGCTTTTTTTCAATACAATCCACTTCATTTTTGGCTGCTCAACTCTTTTGCGCTTTTTTCATCCGGGGTTAATTAAGGTTTGTTTGCTGTTTGTTTATGACTAAAAAAAACCGTTTTTTCCACCGCCAAAAATACTTTTTTTCTGTAGCCAAATTCAAACGAAGGTTTTTAAATTTTTTCTTGTTGTGTCGTAGAAAACACCCCATTGAACACGTACAAAGATATTTGTGGTTGCTAAATTGTTTGGTGAATTTTTACTCCGGGGTTTAATTTAAAGGTTGTTTTTCTGCCGTGGGGGACTAAAATAAACTGTTTTTAAACCGCCAAAAAAACTTTTTCCCCTGCGCCTAATTCACAAGCAAGGTTAATTACAATTTTTTTCTTGTTGTGTAGCTAAAAAACACGCCATTGTAACACCTAAAAAGCTCGTAGTTTTTGTTGCCAATTGTTTTGCGAAATTTACTCGGGGGTTAATTAACTTTGTTTTTTCTGGGGTATAAAAAAACCCCGTTTTTCAACGCCAAAAAATTTTTTTTTCCTGTAGCTAATTCACAAGCAAGGTTATTACAATTTTTTCTTGTTTGTTTGGTAGAAAAAAACCCCAAATTGTAACACGACAAAGCTCGTGTTTTGGTTGGCTCAATCTTTTGCGCAATTTACATCTGGGGTAATTAAGGGGTTTTTCTGCAGTTGTACTCAGTAAAAGAAACTTTGTTTTTCACCGCCCAAAAGAAATTCTGTGATAATTCATATCCAAGGTTAATTAAGCCTGTTTTGTTTTTATTCAGTAAAATAAAAGAGTTTTTAAAAGGGCACAAGTCAATTTTTCCTGCTTATTTGGGGAGCGCAATTTTATACCCAAAGGGTTACCCAAGTTTTCTTAGGGGTTCATTTGGAGTCAAATCGGGTGGTATTTTATATACGATATCTTCATCAACGTGTTGTACATTTTAAAAACAAACAGTATGTCAGAAAGAGAGGTGGGGCTCTTCACCCGTGGTGGCAGAGGGACAAAAATTCCGGCCCCGGTCGCAGCACAGTAAAGGGGACTCGCAGCAGGGGTCACTCGGTGAGGCCAAAACTGCCGCTGTTTCTAGCGGCCGTGTGCTGAATAGCAAACCCCCAAGGGGTTTTTGATTGGTTGACTAGGTCATCCACTTCTCCCAATGACATCTGAAAAACCCCCAGCCAAGAGCGGGTGGGAAAACGACACAATCCCTTTGTTGGCTGGCCCGGGAGCGGGTCAGCGGCCCCCACCCGTCCCAACCGCCTCTGTCCCATCCGGTTCCCTCAGCCGAGATTACTAGTGGGGCTGTGCTCGCGCCTATATAGCGAGGATGAAAAATTTGAGGGGGGCAGTTCAGCCTACTTGGCAGGAGGAAAAAGGGCCAATATCCCCCGTTCTTCAGTGGGGTAGATGTGGGGAGTGATGGGAGGGGCATGGTTTTAGGGGTCAGCCTCTGCTACCAAACCGGTGATGAGGACAGCAGTGCGATGAAAACAAATTGATGATGATGTAGCCCCCCGCACTTTGGAGCCGGGTGAGGCAAGGGTTTCATCATGTAGGGGAAGAGGGCGCAGCTTGCGCGTCGGCAGCGGGGCCGGGCCCGCAGTGGGTTTTGTGGCCGTGGGTAGCAGGGTAGCACGGTGAGGTAAAGGGGCCAAGCACCAGGGGTAAAAAACCCGCTTTACAGGTCCAAAAAAGTAGCGACAGGGGGCCCCCAGCGAGGAGAAACGGGAGTAGTCACAGGGGGGCCGTTGGCGGGGAAAAACCCCATACTCGGGGGTTTTTGGGAGTTCTTTGCTAAGCACCGGGGGGCAGAATATGGGGAATGGAAAAACTGGGGCAGAAAGTGAAGCGTTCCAGGGAGCAACGTTGGCCCAAACGGCCCTGCGTCAAACATGAGCGTCACCATCCGGGGGCCTGGGGGAAAATGCCAGATTGGTGGTCCAACCTGCCGCCGCGCAGCACAGAAACCCATGGCACCATGCCATTGACCAGTTCAAGGCTCCACCCCCTTGAGAAGGGACTGTTTTCTTTGACTATCTCCCGGGCCCAATGCTCCTCTCCCGCTATCTGGCGCCCAGTGTTCAGCGAGGCGTTGCAAAGAGACAACAGTATGGGTCCAACCTCCTAAGGTGCAGCAGTGCCCGGGGCCCCGTCAAAATTGTTGGACTGCAGTCCCTCCCCTTTTCCCAAAAAGGTGGATCTGCCCTTCAAGAACTAATGGTTGTGCCAAGCCAAGATGGAGAGTTCCAAGCCGTAATTTCTTTTCATGAAATGGCTGTACCAGCACTCACATTAAATATGTAGACAGAAGGTGGGCCCACGTCCTTGAGCTTATCGGTTTGTTCACATAGGTGCACGGGCACAGCGAGGACGTATGGGAGCTGATTAACTACGGTCAAGGCCAGTACCATGATCCTTTCACGGCCCACTGGGTGAATGTGCTTCCTGCCCAGGAACACCAACAACTTGGACAGGTAGACGCAGCTTCTCCTCCACGTTGTTTCAAACTGTGACCGACTCTGCTCCTCATCCTCCACCACCACCATCTCAGCCTCTTACAAGTACTACTCCATCATATCCACCATCGTCGTAGGGCACAGCGGGTCTGTCACGCAGTTCTACCCTGGCTTCGACCTCGCGGGCGAACGAAAGTCACACAGGGGGGAGGAAATGCTCCGCCGTCATGCATGCAAGAAATCGAATTGTTTGGCTTTTCCTCACGCGCCAACATGCAAATCTGGATCCATGGTGACGGACAATGGGAGGTACATGGTGTCCGCGCTGCACCGAGGAGAGGGAGTGGTCCATGCGCCTCTGCATGGAGCACGTGTTAATTATGGTTTGTGAAAAGGTTCCTGAAGTATTCCATCGATACTTCTGAAGATTCTGAAAAATGGCCAGGAAACTGTGCATGCTCTTTTTCATCCATTCTACAAAGCCTGGATACACTCCCTCACTCGAGGTTGCTGCGGACAGATACGGCCATCCCCACACACACGTATGATTATGCGATGTTTTCCACCAGTTGGCAATTCAGCCTGCACATGTTGGATCACCGACTGTATGTACAGAGAAAGGCCAATTAACGATTTTTTTTGATATCCGCTGGGGAAGGAGTACTCCCCTGTGTAACTTCTCTGATGTCTAGCACAGCTGGCAGCTCATGGTGACACCGGCTGTTTGTTGAGGCCATTCGAGGAAGGCCACGTTATTTGTCTCTGTCGCCTGGAATACGGGATGAATAACGTATTCCACTGCTTCAGTTGTCCTGGAACAGATTGCTGAAAAATCTGTCTGGGCAGGGGAATGGAGATGGGAGCGACACTACATCTCGCAGGCCACATGAGTCCGGTGGGACTGAAATGGAGGAGGAGGGTGGGAAGGAGGCCATGTGGAGATAGAAGCATTGTCTGGTGAAATGAGTGGTTTTCTTCACAGGTGATCATTGAGAGAAGGAGGAGCCAGGCACAGTTGGAGGAGGGAGTTGGAGATGATGGACAGCGAGACAGAATGCACCGCAAGCACGTGGCAGTATACAGTGGAGATGGAGGAAGGGGAGCCCCTCGAGAGAGTCATTTGTGGCGATGGCCACAGCATGCTGATTTGCCTGGCTAGTGACAGGTCCGAATAGTCGCATCCGGCAGAGGCATGACTTCTGGCGCCTTCACCCTATTGGAGCTCTCGCTACACGTGTTCCAATATTGGAGACTTTTTTCCCAGCTATTGAGAGTCCCCGGAGGACAACTCAAATACTCCTAGGGGGAATCCTCGTAGTCTGTTGGCCGCTGCCTATGTGCGGCTTATCGTCCCTACGGGGGGGTTTTCTTCAGCGCACACGTAACTACTGCCGCGGCTGCTGGGGGGAAGGTGGGGGGGGGGGGAAGTAGGAGCGCTCTAGAGTTACCAGCTCCATCAGCAGCAACCTAAGTCTGGAGTCACATGATGAGAACTTCCTTCACCCAGCCTGTGGAGGGCAGTCGCAGAGCAGCGAGCAGGATGGAGCAGTCCCTGAATCCAACAGGTGGTGCCTACTTGGCACAGCCCTCTGCCACCCACAGTTAGAAGTCATGCTCGGAACTACTGGGCAGCACCAAAAATGGATATGTGGCTCCGCTAACTTGCCGAGTTTGACAGTGGAGAAGCTGTCCTGCTCCGGCCAGTAGTGTGGCATCAGAGCGGGTGTTCAGTGCGGCGGGGGCACTATCGTTACCCCAGGAGAAACCCGCTTGTCCACGGGAATTGTTGGATACGAACTGACCTTTGTCAAGATGAATCAGACGTCATGTGGAATCGGCCAGGATTTCCACATCTCAATGCCTTAGCGCGTCTGACTATCATCAGCACAATGAGCCTCACCCAAACTGTGAGAAATGAGTCTGGGTTCAAACTACCTGCCTCAGCCACTCTTCTGATGCCGCCTCCCGCCTGATGACATACATCTGCTGACAGTTTCTCCATTTGCCACCAACCATCTTTACCAGGGACTGGTATTGCCACCCACCTCCACACTCTGTCATTGTGCCACTGTCTGACCTCATGCTGCTGCTGTGGCTGCTCCCGTGACCTCCACACTGTGTCATTGTGCCACTCTCTGACCTCATGCTGGTGCTCCTGCCGCCTCACCTCCACTCTCTGTCATTGTGCCCCTCTGTGGCCTACTCCAGTTTTTTCCACCTCCAGAATGTTATTGTGCCACTGTCTGACCTCATGCTGCTGCTGTGGCTGCTGCCGTGACCTAGACACTGTGTTATTGTGCCACTCTGTGGCCTTTTTCCCTGTTTTTGCCATTCTCCAGAATGTGATTGTGCCATGTCTGACATGCTGCTGCCACCGTCACCCCCAACTCTCTTCATTGTGCCACTCTGTGGCCTACTCCTGTTTTTGCCACTTCCAGAAAGTGATTGTGCCACTGTCTGCCTCATGCTGCTGCTGCCGTGACCCCCACTCTCTGTCATTGTGCCACTCTGTGGCCTACTCCAGTTTTTGCCACCTCCTGAATGTCATTGTGCCACTGTCTGACCTCAGCTTCTGTTTGGGGGCTGTGCCGTGCCCTTTGGGACACTGTGTCATTGGGGCCACTCTGTGGCTATTCCTTTTTTTGCCCCTCCAGAATGTCATTGTGCCACTGTTCTGCCCTCATGCTGCTGCCGCCGTCACCTCACTCTCTGTATTGTCCCAACTCTGTGGCCTACACCTGTTTTTGCCACCTCCAGAATGTCATTGTGCCACTGTCTGACTTCATGCTGCTGCTGCTGTGGCTGCCGCCGTCACCTCCACACTCTGTCCCTAATGTTGCCACCTGAGCTCTCAGCTTGTTTTTTTCCAGCTTTCGCTGGCATGACTTTATCAGGCAACATTCCCGCTTCAGTTTTTTGGTCAGTTTTGCCCTTAAGTGCCCAGGGAATTTTATAGTGAAGCGATTCTAAGAGAGGCGGCAGTCATGTGCGTTTTCATACTAAAAAAACATTGTATGAAGGACCAACCAAGCTCCCTCTGCATATTTAAGCAGGCACAACGTTCTACAGCACCCTGCAGGCTCTGTGCAGCTGGAAATAGCTGTTTTTTAACGTGATTCGTCCCGAAGTAATTCGGAACGAAGTTATTTTTTGTCGGGAAATTCTGCGAAGTGAGCGAACCGAATTTCGAGAAATTCACCCATCTCTATTTGCTATCCCTTGCTAAAATATACCAATATCTCTTAATCGTCTTCTTGATCAACGAGCTATGTGTATCATAAGTACTAACAAAGAGCAACTGTTCAGTCTGTTTCTTCTTTGTAGATCTTTTAAGTAGGGCGACATGTATGAATCACGCCACGTCAGGGCGCACCTTTTCGCCGGTTTTCCGGCGAAATCTGCGCCTGATTTATGTCGGCAATGGGGCGCGCTCATACATCCTATGTAAAGTCCGCCGCCCTCGCCAGTGTTTGAGGCGCAGGCGGCGCGGGCGCCTATGATTCTCGCCCCGAGGTAGTGCACTCAAAACATGCGGGGGCAAAAGTCCATCGCGCCTCGCCAGTTTGGGGAACGCAGTGCGGGACTTAGGCGCAGTGCGGCACTGCGCCTAAGATTTGCCGTCCGAGGAAGTGCGCTCATACATGCGGGGAAAAATTTCCCCTGCGCCTCGCCGTGTGGTGGGGCACAGTGCGGGGGACAGGGGCGCTGTGCGGGACTGCGCCTCACATGTATTCCGATGCGAGACAGGCTGGAGAACAGCGAGAAATCATTAAAGATGTCGGGGGTGGGGGAGTATGAATAAAAAAATCGCCTTTATAAAGGCGGAAAAAACATTCTCGAAAAAGAGTCAAACCTCAAAAATCAAAATACATAAAAAAATCATTTTCCAAAATCTAGAACGGCGCTATATCAAGAATTGGATATTGGAAATTGCCGGAAAATACAGTAATTCAAATTCTGAAAGCTATTCTCATTGGTTGGAAATAAACCAGCCATCAGAATAGGAGGACAGGGACCCATTTATACCCTATGGAAAAAGTTTGGACCAATCAAAAATCAAAGGGGGACAGTTCAAAATACAGTAAAAATTACAGAAAAGAGCTGATTGGTTGAACTAGCGGGGGCTTGGCTATCCCGGCCAATCAGAGCGCGAGCTCCCTTCTCCCTTTTGTAGTCTATGTAGAGATCGGCGCAATGCAATCTCGGCGCTCAGCGCCGTGCGGCTGGAGTATGAATAAAAAAAAATTTTTTTACGTGTAAACATTATCAGATAAAGCGCTGAAACCTTCTCTAAAAATAAATCAGTTAAATCCCTAACAACGCGTTGGTCGCCAAGACCGGCGCTTCATAAGGAATTGCAATAGAGATACTTGCCGGGAAATACAGCAATTCAAATTGTTTAACCCTCTTCTGTATGGTCGGCAGAACCCCCAGCCAATCAGAATAGGAGCGAACATAAAACTATTATATCTATGGAGAAGTTTTGACCAATGAAAATAAAAAGGGGGACAGTTCAAAATACAGCAAAAATATAGAAAAGAGCTGATTGGCTGAGCTAGCGGGGGCTTGGCTACCCCGGCCAATCAGAGCGCGAGCTACTTCTCACATTGTAGTCTATGGAGAGATCGGCGCAATGCAATCTCGGCGCTCAGCGCCGTGCTGCATGGATTTTGATTAAATAACTAATTTTTATTAAGTTTAAAACATTATCATATAAAGAGCTAAAACCTTCTCTAAAAATAAATCAGTTAAATCCCAAAACCAACGCGTTTGTCGCCGAGACCCGGCGCTCCCATAAGGGAAATTGCAATAGAGAGACTTCCCGGGAAATAACAGTAATTCAAATTTTTTTAAGCTATTCTAAATTGGTCGGCAGAAGCCGGGCCAATCAGAATAGGAGCGACATTGGCCCATTTAACCTATGGAGGAGAATTGACCAATCAGAATAGGAGTGACAGGGACCCATTCTAACCGTGGGAGAAATATTGACCAATCATATTCAAAGGCGGGACAGTTCAAAATACAGTAAAAAGGCAGAAAAGAGCTGGTTGAAGCTGCGGGGCCTCATCCAGCTTAGCAATTAAGATCGCGAGCTACTTTCTCATAGAGTTCTATGGGAAAAGAAATGCAGAGCGAGCTCTGTTTGTGATTGGCTAAGTTAAAAGGGGAAAGCGGTTATTTGGACCAATGGGAGAGGGGAGCGACGCTCCTATGGGTTTTCTAATGCAATCTGAAATAAAACTGTACATGGCCGAAATCAAATATGATTGGTCAATATTTCTCCATAGGATATAATGGGTCCCTGTCGCTCCTATTCTGATTGGTCAATTCTCCCCATAGGTTAGAATGGGCCACTGTCGCTCCATTTTGATTGGCTGGTTTATGCCGACCAATCAGAATAGCTTAAACAATTTGAATTACTGTATTTCCCCGCAAGTCTCTCTATTGCAATTCCTTATGTAGCGCCGGTCTCGGCGAAAAACGCGTTGTTCGGGATTTACCTGATTTATTTTTAGAGAAGGTTTCAGCGCTTTATCTGATAATGATTTACACTTAATAAAAATGAGTTTTTTAATCATACTCCATGCCGCACGGCACTGAGAGCCGAGATTGCATTGCGCCGATCTCTCCATAGACTACAATGGGAGAAGTAGCTCGCGCTCTGCTTGGCTGGGATAGGCAAGCCACCGCTAGCTCTGCCAATCAGCTTTTTCAGTTTTTTTTACTGTATTTTGAACTGTCCTGCCTTTGATTTTTTATTGGTCAAAACTTCTCCCTGGGATATAATGGTTCTTTGTCGCTCCTATTTGATTGGTTCAATACTCCTCCATAGGATATAATGGGTCTTTGTGCTCCTATTCTGATTGGCTGGCTTCTGCCGACCAATCAGAAGAGCTTAAAAAAATTTGAATTACTGTATTTCCTGGCAAGTCTCTCTATTGCAATTCCTTATGTAGCGCCGGTCTCGGCGACAAACGCGTTATTCGGGATTTAACTGATTATTTTTAGAGAAGGTTTCAGCGCTTTATCTGATAATGTTTGACACTTAATAAAAATGATTTTTTAATCATACTCCATGCCGCATGGGTCTTTGTCGCTCCTATTCTGATTGGTCAATTCTTCTCCATAGCTTATAATGGGTCTTTGTGGCTCCTATTCTGATTGGTCAATTCTCCTCCATAGCTTATAATGGGTCTTTGTCGCTCCTATACTGATTGGTCAATTCTCCTCCATAGCTTATAATGGGACTTTGTCGCTCCTATTCTGATTGGCTGGTTTCTGCCGACCAATGAGAATAGCTTAAAGAAGTTGAATTACTGTATTTCCCGGCAATTCTCTCTATTGCAATTCCCGATGTAGCGCGGTCTCGGCGACAAAGTGTTGTTCGGGATTGAATTGATTTATGTTTTAGAATGTTTGAGCTCTTTTTCAGAGGATATTTTACAACTAATAAAAAAAGTTTTTTTTATTCATACTCCATGCCGCACGGCGTTGAGAACCGAGATTGCATTGCGCCCATCTCTCCATAGACTACAATGGGAGAAGTAGCTCGCGCTCTGATTGGCTGGGATAAGCAAGCCACCGCTAGCTCAGCCAATCAGCTCTTTTCTGTATTTTTACTGTATTTTGAACTGTCCCACCTTTGATTATGATTGGTATAAACTTCTCCATAGGCTATAATGGGTCCCTGTCGCTCCTATTCTGATTGGCGAGATAGCCAAGCCCCGCTAGTCAGCCAATCAGCTCTTTTCTGCATTTTTACTGTATTTTGAACTGTCCCGCCTTTAATTCTGATTGGTCAATAGTTCTCCATAGGTTTTAATGGTTCACTGTCGCTCCTATTCTGATTGACCGTTTTCTGCCAACCAATGAGAATAGCTTTCAGAATTTGAATGACTGTATTTCCCGGCAATTTCCAATATCCTAATTCCTGATATTGCGGCGTTCTAGATTTTTGGAAAGTAATTTTTTTTAAATATATTTTATTTTTGAGGTTTGAGCTCTTTTCTGAGAATGTTTTCCGCCTTTATAAAGGCGATTTTTTGGAATCATACTCCATGCTGCACGGAGCTGAGCGCCGAGATTTCTCTTGCGATCTTCTATGCTTCCTCGCATGTTCCGTTCTTGCTTCACTTCGCCACCGCCGGAGCATTTAGACCAAAATAAACTAGGTCTGCCTGTCGGAGCTGCCGAGCGCTGCATTGTGCCGCGATTTGCCGATTCGTGATCGTACATGCCTCAGGGTTTTCGAGCGTGCCGCGTCCCGCCCCGGAACGCCTTACACCGCGCCCACACCGCGCCCATTACCCGCCTCTTCATGCGGGGCGCAACTGAAAGTGGCGAACGCTGCGCCTATCACCGCATCCCTGCGTCCGACAAGGGGATTCGGGCCGGGAGGCGCAGTATACTCCAAAAAACAGGCGAAAAGCCCGTTCATACATGTCACCCATTGTTTACAGCTTGTCTCCAGGGGATACGACCAGGGCTGTGAGCTCCACAGTCCTGGTCGCACATGCTCAGACATCACTTCTCCTCTCAGGCAGCTACTGAGTGTTCAAACCCCAGGTGCTGTCATTCTACTCCCATCCATAGTATTCCTTAGTAATTAGTCAAACAATGCAAATAAATCAAAAAATAAACCTCAATGAGGTATGTGCATTGATAAACTGAAAAAAGAAATCCACAGGTTTGGTTCCTGCAGGGGTTTGAACCTAGGACCCTTGTGCTGTGAGGCAAAAACTTTACCTCTGAGCTACATTGTAACTACTCACAATGCTTTACATAAACAGACCTTTCTTTGACTACAAAGAGGAAAGGCCTGGTGATGTCATCCTGCTGGGTTACATGATATACAGTTCAAACAAATCATACACGCCCCCTTCTGAGCAGACAGAGCTGAAGAGCTGGATGCAGGAAGTATGAAATGAGATTGTGGCAAAACCCCTTTTAAAGTTTGCCTGTAAAAGAGATAAACATGCTCCTGTGTTGCTAATAATATACAGCAGTACATGACATCGTCATCCTGGTCGGGGCTGCTAGAGAAGGGAGAGGTGGTAAGGAGCCTAAAAACAAACAGGAGGTAACAACTGCTCTAGCTCTGAAATAAAGCAAATCACAACAACAATGTATTTGCTGATAGTCTTCATTTAAAAATAAAAAAAACACGGTGCTTACCATTCTCCATTTTTAATAACTAGCCAAGATAAAACTGACAGGTGCAGCTTGATACTATCAGGATGAATAGGTGTGAGGAATATGAAAAAAGTCACTCCCACTCCCCAGTTCTTGTAACTTCACCCAAATTCTCTCAGTCACAGTGCAGGATGCAGAACTTCACCTAAGCTCCCCCAGTGCTCAACACATATCATTGAGGGAGGACTCAATTAACCCCTCCCGACATTGGACGTATGCATACGCCCTAGCGGGAAGCGACTTCCCGCAAATGGACATATGCATACGTCCTGGCGATCGTGCGGACTTGCGGGCGAGCCCCGCACGATCGCGACATGGGACCAGCGGTATATTACCGCTGGCCTCATGCCGCTTCACCGCCGGCCGGAGTGAGCTCCGGTCGCGGGTGTCTAACTCCTTAACTCCGACCATCAATTAAAATTGTCGGGGCTAAGTTGCAGGCAGGAGGAGGGAGCCCCTCCTGCCTGCTTCAGTCGCGCTACTGCACAATTGTGCAGCAAAGATCTCCTATCAGCCGGCTCCGGGAACTGAAGATCACTTCCCGGAGCCATCTGTGATGTCACGATGCCCACAATGCATTGTGGGCATCAGGACTGACAGTTGTCATGGCGACCAATACATAGCAACAAAGCTATGTACTGGCCTGCCTTCTAACAGCAATCTTCAGAACATCTGAAGATTATGGTTATAAATCCCCTATAGGGAAAAGTAAAAAGAAAAGTGTAAAAAAAAAAAGTGAAAAAAAGTAAACCACAAACACAAAAAATAAAATAAAAACACATACACTGCCCTTTTCCCCTTTATAGACGCCAAACGGCCCCAAAAAGATAAAAAATAAATAAAGTACCCATATTTGGTATCGCCGCGTGCGTAACGACCCACCCTATAAATATGTCACGTTAATTAACCTGTACGGTGAACGCCATAAAAAACAAAAAAACAGTCAAAGAATTGCGATTTTTGTTCATCCTGCAGCACATAAAATGGAATAAAAAGCGATCAAAAACTCATATAAACGCCAAAGTTGTACCAATTAAAACATCGGTTCATCCCGCAAAAAAAACATCCTTACATGTCTCTGTATATGGAAAAATAAAAAATGTATGGCTCTCAGAAGACAGCAATGCATAAAAATTGTTTTACACAGTAAAAACACTTTTTTTTTATAAAGTCCTGCAACATAAAAAAAAACTATATATATTGGGTATCGTAATCGTATCGACCCACAGAGTAAATCTAACTTGTCATAGATACTGCACAGTGAGCGCTGTTAAAAATAAAAAAAAACACTCCTAGGATTGCAGTTTTTTCGTCACCCTGCCTTCCAAAAAACGGATTTAAAACTGATCAAAAAGTCTTGTCCACAAAAAAGATACCAATAAAAACGTCAACTCATCCCGCAAAAAAACAAGTCTATACACAGCTCCGTACACAGAAAACAGACTATGGCAATGCAAAAACGTGTTTTCCTTTTTGAATAAGTGTTTTTATTGTTTAAAAGCAGTAAAACATGAAAAAAATATAAAAAATTGGTATCACTGTAATCGTATGGACCTGCTGAGTAAAGATAGAATGTCATTTATACCGTACGGTGACCGCTGTAAAATATAAGAATAAAAAACACTACCAGGAATGTTGTATTTTGTTCAAAATGCCTCACCCCATAATGGTACTAATAAAAACATCAACTCATCCCACAAAAAACAAGCCCATAATCGGCTCCGTGTACAGAAAAATAAAAAAGCTATGGTTGTCAGAATAGGACAACATAAAAACACAATTTTTTATAGACCTATTTCTATTGTGTAAAAGTAATAAAACATAAAAAACTATATAAAATTTATATCATTGTAATTGTACCGACCTCATAGTTATCCTGTTATTTATCCCGTACGGCGAAGAATGGCGGATCTGCGCTCCCACCCTCCCCCCATTTTCATAGCCCAATACTGAAAAAAAACTGTGGAACACCTGTGCGCCCAAAATGCACAGTACACCCCTAGATGAGATCTCTGAGGAGTGTTGAATCCAAAATGGGGCGACTTCTGGAAGGTTTCAGCTGTTCTGGTACTTTGGAGGCTTTGCAAATGCGACATGGCCCCACCAAAATCTGCGTTTCAAAAGCCAAATAGCACTGCTTCCCTTGTACCCCCTGTCATGCGGCCAAACAGCAGTTTACACCCACATGTAGGGTATTGTCGAACTTGGAATTGCGTGACAATATTTTGGGTGCTTTTTTTTTCCAGGATTCCTGGTAAAAATGAAACATTTTCAGCTAAAATTGCAGTTTGTTGGAAAAAAATAACATTTTAAATTTTCACAGCTCAACACTAAAAAAAAAATTGTGAAACACCTGTGGGGTCGATATACATACTACACTCCTGGATATATTCCTTAAGGGGTGTCGTTTCCAATATGGGGTCTTTTTAGGGGTGTTTGTTAAATTTTAGCACCTTATGGCGCCTGGAAACCTGAAATGGCGCCTAAATAAAATCGTAATGAAAATGAGACCACAGAGTCCAGTAGGCACTCCTCCTACTCTGGGGCTTGTCGTTGAGCCAAATCGCGTACTAGGCCCACATATGGGATATCTCTGAAAATGGTACAATCTGGGGAATCAATATTAAGTTGCATTTCCCTAATCATATCTACCGTGTTCTTGTGAATAATGGATAAAAATTGAAAATCTGCAAAAAAAGTGAAATTTTGAAATTTCACCTCCATTTTCCTATAATTCCTGTGAAACACCTAATGGGTTAATAAACTTCCTAAATTCTGTTTTGAATACTTTAAGGGGTATAGTTTCTTAGATAAAGTCATTTATGGGGGTATCTAACATACAGGCCAATCAAAATCTGAACTGGACTGGTCCCTAAAAAAATGTATATTGCAAATTTTCTTGAAAATTTGAAAATTACCACTAAATTTCTAAGCCCCATAATGACGTAAATAAAAAAAAAAATATGCCAATCTACAGTGGACATATATTAGATGCTCGTTATAAGCTATTTTGAGTGGAATAACTATCTGTCTTACACACAGAAATTTTTAAAGTTTGAAAATGGTAAATTTATTAAATTTTTCACAATTCTTTGATATTTTTCACAAATGAACAAGGACTTTTGGACCAAAATTTCTTACCATCTTAAAGCACAATGTTTAGGAGAGACAATCTTAAATTCATATGGATGGGAAAAAGTGTAAAAAAGTTTTCTAATGTGAGATATGCCATATGGGGCTTGTAGAAGGCCAAAAAATGGCTTCGGCATTGGGGGGTTAAAACAAAACCCAAATTTTCCCAAAAATTTGTTGAAGGCCTGCCGCCCCCAATCCAGGTAGGAAACCGACCCAGCAGGGAATCAAGCCACAAAGGGTTCCAATTATTTTGTTAGCACCTTGACCAGGCTCCCCGGGCCGTGTGACATTTGCTTAAGGAAAAGGGTAGGCGGTGCAATGTAAATTTGTAGCAGAGCCCCGTGGGTAGCAGATGGTGAAGTGGCAGGTATTGCAGTATGGGTAACTAGGTAACTCTGGAACCAGAACATCAGAAACCCCAGGAAAACAGAAAAGGACAGCAAAGGGGTCGGATCAAGTGGAAAACATCCAAACTGACACCAGAGCGGGGGCGGGAAAGTTCCTAAAAGTCGCAGGCGGGGCCGTTTCTGGTAAACGGACCAGGGGGGGGAAGAAAATTTCTCCTTTCCCCTCACTCCGTAAATAATCCCCCCTGATGCGAAACAGTGCTCCATCAACCAATTACAAAGCTTTAACCAAGTGCACGTATAAAAAATAGTAAATAATAGTTATGCAGTTACCAAATAGCATGCTACACAAATCCCGGTCCAGGGAATAGTACAATATCCCATAAGACCCCATTTCCCCAGCCTTTTTGACTGAATTGTACCCCCAATCATGACCCCGTTCACCACCACATAGTGATGAATTTTAAAACACCTACTTTTCTTGGCTATTTTCTATTTTCTCCTGTGGGCCGCCCCGGCGGGTGTTACAGTGTCCGCCGGGTTTCCTTTTTTCCCGGGGGACCCCTGTCAGCTTCCCCCTTCCCGGACAGTGGTCACATGACCCGGGACCAGTGATACCCGAGCTGCTTGGGCTTATCGACCCAGATCAGCATGTAGTCCCTGCAAAGGGTAATTACCAGCCCAGTTCCCGAGGAAAACACCCAAAAAAAAGTTTATCAAATACTTCCGAAGCCTTTTTTGCTTTATAGGGGGAAAAAATTAAAACGAGCATCAAACACATACAATAAAATATTAATGAAAAAAAGAATAGCACCCCAAGTTGTAATTTTTGCCCCCCCCCCCTATGACTTAAGGCTCTGTGTAACTGCTTTACCCTCGTATTTTCGCCCCCTTTTAGGATTTTAGAAGTGCCCAAAATACGCCCTTCCAGCAGCCCCATACACTGAGTAGAAAAGTGGTGTGTCTCACTGTCCTTTTCTCGTATCCTCTGGGGCGGTATCTACAACTGCTGCATAATAAGCCAGCGCTTTTGTTTTTTGGCGTCTTCCCTTTCAATACAATCGTTTATGGGCGAGTAAAAAAAAAAAGAGAAGCGAAAACGGGGTTTTGCAAAAAACTGAAAAAAAAACGCCCCCGTGCATTGGAAAAAAAATTGTTTTTTTCCCATGCAGTGAAAAACAAGCCTAAAAACGTTACTTGCCTATATAAATTTTTAGCCCCCCTTTAATATTAAAAAAAAAAAAGGGGTTTTTTTCTCACTGCGGGCACTGTGACTATCAGTAGCATATGCCATTAATGTCTGATAGGCAGGGGTTCACTTTTTGGGCCCGAACCTTCATCAAACGACCCCCAAACCCTTTCCCCATTTTGAACAAAGAGGTGATTGGGCCCCTCCTATGACATTGAAAAGTGGTAAATTTTTTATTTTTGCTGTAAATGCGGGAGAGGGTGAGGGGGGGCCCAAGCTGAATGTCTTAGCTACACCCCTGATGTCAGAATGAACATGAGGAAGGTTGTTAAACGCAAACCGTCGGGTTTTATTTGCTTTTTAAATTGTTTTAGTTTGGCTGGGGTTTTTATCCCCCTAGCCTTTTTAGAATAAAAAAGAATTTTTTTGGATCCCCCTGCCTGCTCTTTGGCATTCCTGGATAAAGTGCGCCGGTTCGACCATCTTTTTTTCCTCCACTTTAAAATTTTATTTTTTACATTACATTATACATTATTTTTAAATACATTTATTATACATATATTTATTATGTTTCACAAAAACTTGGGGGCCCCGGGGTTCCCCTTGAAGTCCCCTGTGTCTGCAAATATACGTTTCACCAAACCGGAAAAAAAATTGTTTTTGGTACGAATTCAAAGAAGCCCGCATAAAAACGTAATATAGGGAAAAAAAACATTTGGGGTTTTCATTTAGTACCTTCTTACTGTTTGACAACCTTCCAATTTGGTAGCCTGAACAAAAGCGCTAACGGTTTTTCCAAAAAACGTTTTGACGCCTGAAAAAATATTTGGCGGTAAGAGGAGAATCATTTACTTGTGACTTTAGGGATTGAGAAAAAGTCGAACATGGGGTTCTGTCTGATTAAGATATCCCCTTTCTTTTTCCCGAAATGATACCTGCCTCGACTGCTGGTCAAATTTTTTTATCAAAATTGATTTAATTTTTTTGTTGGGTCTGCGCTAAAATTTTTTTGGGACACTGTGGTGTCACTAAAATGCGGGTTTGGCCCCTTTTTATGTCATAAGATGTATCCTGATAACGTGGAGCCGCCCTTGTCGGCCTCTTTTCACTATTTCTTTATCCGGGGTTTTAAAAGATGTCAAGGCCCGTCTTTTTGGGAAAAGTTGACAAAAATTTTCACCCACCAAAATTTTTCCTTATTCCATGTAGTTTGAACACTGCCAACCGGTTGGGGCAGAAAATTTAAAATTAAGAACTATCGCTATGAACTGGAGGGGTAATGTGGTCATTTCACCCACACCCGGGACTATTTCCCCCAAAAATTTTAAATTTTGGGCCCCTAAAGGAAATAAATCGAAAGGGGGTGGCCCAAAAAAGTTTTTACGGGCCCGGGTGTTTTCCCAAACGGGCAAACCCCTTAAAAGGGTCAACCTTGGGAACCCGAGTGACTCGGATTGCATTGCTTTTTTACCCATTTTGGGCCCCATGGGGTTTTTCCCCCGGGTTTAAATTTTAGAGCTCCCAAGGGGGAAAAAACTTTCTAATTGTTTGGGGATAATGAGGTTTAAAAGACGATTTTTTAAAAATAGTGTTGTTTTAAGTCAAAAAGGGTTTTTAAAATTTGTTTTTCGATTAACCCGTCAAAGGCCTCAAATTTAAAGGTCAAAAAAGACAACTATTTTAAAATTTTTTCCCCAGGAATTTTTAAAAAATCGAGCCCGCCCTGGCTTTTTTTCAAGAAAAGCGTTTCGGAAAGGGCGGGGGAAAAATCCCTCTTTTGCCCGTGGGTTTTTTCCCTCTTTTGATATGCATTTAGAGACAGGAAAAGGGCAGGCGTGGGAGTTTCTTTCTCAATAGTTGGGCCCCACTGCAGCAAACCCTTTTTATTACTGTGTTCCCAGTGGAAAATAAATAATACTTCGGGGGACCCCATACAAAGGACTCCCGTAGTTTAATGTTTACGCCCCAAACCGTTTTAACCTCGATTTCTAAAAAAAAAAAACTTGGTTTTCTTTCAAAAACTGCCATCTGCGGCGTGGTTTTTGGAGGGACTGTAAAAAACAGCTTTTTACGAGAAAATTTTGTCGCCACAAACAAAAAACGGGTTCCTAGGGACTATGCAGACTAAATTTTTACGCGTGCGTCATTTGAACTCTTTGGGAAAATTTTTGGGGACCCCAAAAGAGAAGACGGAATTTTTAAATTTTTTTCAAAAAACCCCACCCAAAAAAAACCAAGCGTTTTAGATTATTTTTTTTTGGAAAAAGTGCCCCCACTTGGGGTCAAATGGAAACAGCAGGGAAAATTTGGGCCCCCGCACCGCCCTCAGGACCCCGTCCGGGGACCCCTTTCTTTTAAAGATGGATTTTCTCTTAAAACCCGTAGATGTAATGGGGGTTCAATGAAGTCTCTTGAAAACAATCACAGAATTTGAGAAGAAAAATTTTGGGAACAAATGACAAAAAAATTTTTCATTGTGTGGGAAAAAATTCCCTTTTGAAGCAAAAAGTGTGGGGGAAACGCATTAAAAGGGAGCCATTAGGGGATGATGAAAATCGCGTGTTGAGGGTCCCAATTAAAAAAAAAAAAAATGGGAAAATTTTCTGAAAGGGGGTCCCCCTAACTAAATTGAAGGACCCAGAGAGCAGGGTTTTGCTCCCCACCCCAAATAGGAAAAAAACTTTGTGGGGGTATAGTTGCGCAAAATAAAAAATTTACTCAAAGAAACCCTTTCCCTGAAATCATTTCGAAAAGCTTTTTTGGGGTTTTTTTCTCAGGGCGCCGGGGGTCATTGGGAGAGAGAAAAAAGCTCACACCCAAAGGAAATTTTTTGAAATGTTAAACATGTTCATTTCTTTTTATCCCAAATTTTATGTGCAACGAAAAGGAAAGTTTAAAAACGGACCAAAAAACACTGAGAAGGGGGCAGGAAACGGGGTTTCATTTTAGCAAGTGGGTTTTTTTTTTTTTTCTATATTTTTTAAAAAAATAGAAAAAACCCGGCCTAAACCCCAAAATTTCAAGCGTTCCAGGACCTTTTCAAACGGAGAAGAAACCTTCAACGCCGACTCTCCTTTTTTACGTTGGGATTTTCCCCCTCCAAAATTCATTGTTTTCCTTGGCGGCCCCGAGGTGCCAGGGGCGAAACGTGGGAGGGGGAAAAAAAGGGGGGGCAAATGTGGGTTAAAACCCAAATTATTTGTTTTTTATTGAGGTTTGGGAAACCCCTTTGGTTTTCAAGGGTCCCTTTGGTGAGCAGTCATTTTCACCCAGTACTCTCCCAGTTGATAGGGGTAAAGGCACAGGGGAAAACCCCGGCCCCCCCCACCCCCTCCCCCTTTTTCCCTTTTCGTTTTTTCTTTTGGAAAAAAAGCACCAAGGGGAAAAAAGGATCCTACCGCAGACTAAAAAAAGCTACAGATTATTTCGGACCTAGTTTTGTTTCTGCAATACGTCAACTTAACAAATCGGTTGGGGAAGGGGGGGCCCCTGATGCATGGGTCCCCGGGTGTAGGATAAAAAATCCAGGGGCGTTTTCAAGGGAAACAACAAAGGTCCCAGCTTTAAAGGGGAAAATGCTTTCCCAACGTTTGTGTGGGATTTTCACGTGACTTCTTTCGGCCCTTGTCTTTCTCCCCACTGTAGTCATACAAGCGGCTGGGTGGATTCCTCCCGCTCCTAACCGTTTTTGTCTCTTGCCGGGCCTGTACAGCTCCGGGAAGAGGAAGAGGAGAAAGCTCCCTGGGGAGTTGCTGCACTAAACTGAAAGCTTCACGGTCAGCCAATCGGAATGCAGATCAGTGTTTTATGCAAATGAGATATGCACCACCAGCCAGTTTCTCTCGATAAATTTCGGCCAATTCTTCATGTCCTTCCGACCCGATTTTAGCACTGGGGTATTAAGTAGCAGTGGCCGATCTGGATGGCAGGTGCTGTTCCCATTGCTCGGTCCTCGCCCTAAGCTTAAAATTCTAGCACCAGTGGGCCATAAATACCAATTGCGACATCTCCAATATTAAGTGGGAGAGTGAGAGTACTTGTCTCATGGATGGTCTGCATCCTCCACTGTGTATCCTACAACATTGGGTACGTCAAGAGGAGCAGATGTGAGGAAGAGTACTCCTCACGCCCACAGAATTTTGCCCTTTTTACACCTTACATTCATCCTCACTTGGGGGAGGAAACCTCATTCTCGCTCAGGTTGGGAGTTCAAATTCCACCTGCTACCCCTTGCACTGTCCTTCACTGCAAATGCAATGTGCCGTGCCAGCTCACAACCGGCTTCCATAGGCAAACTGTTAGCACCTCATGTGCCACACAGTGTAACCAGATGGAGGGGACTCACAACCACCGCAAACCAACACATTTGTGCCCTAAACACTGTACACTCCACCAAATTATTCGCTTCTCTTTCTGCCGTTCATACAGAGTATATCTATAGCAAAGCACCCGGGGAAAGCATAGTGCGCATGTCCCTGTTCTGTGGCTTCTTTCCTGGGGTACATACAGTCAAAGCCATCAAGGAGGCCCGGCGCCTTATGAACTGCTTCAAAGGACGCCATCTGGATCTTCAGGAATCGTCGCCTGCTATCGCGGAGGGTGAGGTTGGCAGCTGATCCGCAAACTACAGAGACTACAACATCCTAGACCGTTCCGGATTAGGGGGATGTTATATAAAGTATAAGCTTTGTCCTTTCCCCCCCACCCCTCTTCCCCTACGTGTCTGTGTCTTTAAAGAAAGCTTCGGGCCTGTGAGCGGGGGTTGCCCGGTCCGTCCTCCCGCCTCTGTGCCTCTCACTTACCCCATTGCATTTTCCTTTTACAGGTTGAGGCTTGTGCAGTAAGAGTAGTGTAACAGTAGAAATGTACCTGAATGCTAGTGTCGCGATGCATGATGGTATTAGTGGAGATTAGCCTGCGATTTACATATCCCCTGGCCGACAGGAATATTGCATGCATAAATGTATTAATGGATTCATATATTCGCCAGCTGTGTCTCGTGGTCAGATGGATGCTGCTACTCCACGTTTGATTGTCAATATCTACAGCTAAATTCGGGAATACAGATCATTTGAACAGCTTTTCTCGGAGCGCTTTCTTTTTCCTGACAAGAAACATTTGTTGTGAAATACTCAACAGAAATCTGAGAAATTACTTTGGATTCCTGCAGAGGAGCCGTGCTGAACAGAGCCGCTTGCCCTAACCAGTGTCGCTCCTGCTCGAAGCGGATCTTAGCAGGATGTGCCCCAAAGAAGAATGGAAACGGCTGGTCTCCCTCCCCCTCCTCTCCCACCGGGATTCAAAGTCCGTGTTGTGGGAAAAATAAGTGGTAGCTCACACTGTGAGTGGCAGCACGGACTGTCCATTCCAATGAGCAGGGGGTCGGATGACACCAGGATTTTCACATGGAGTCCAGCGCCATATTTCGCATCGAATCCCTCCTTAAAGTCCATCCTGTAGCCTGAAACGTTAAAGACCAGGCTATACGCAGAGGTTTGGCAAGAAGATTTTACAATTGTATCAGTTGCAGTTCAAAGAAACACTTTGGGGAAATTTAATAGCCTCTTTATAACAGTCTGCTGGCATGGACAGAAGTCACACTTTTTGCTATAAGTCAATTTGAGCAGGCGTTTCGTGGGGTGTGGCTAGTCTGCACTTTTCACTTCTTCTTCTAAAAATAGAGAGAATATTGTGTGGGGCTTAGCGGGAAGGGGCATTGCCTCCCTCCGCGCCAACAGATTTACTGTAACCCAGGCCAGAAAGCGCCATCCACCTTAGTGCAAGCCTAGGCTTTTTCACAGCACTCCTAGATTTATTTCCCCGATGCAGAGAAGACGACCAGCCGACTATCAAAACTTATGAAGAGGCCTGAATAGTGGCGAATTTTACTGTAGACCACTTTGCATTAGGGCTGGCAGAAGAGAATATTACAGGGTGCTGCAGAATACTGCCACCCGGTGTTCAGGAGAAAAATGTTACAGGTTTGCTGCTGTCTGTATTACAGGGGATGGCCCCTCACTAAAGGATTGCTTTTTATGTTTAAAGATCTTGCAAAACAAGTCACTTTGCAATATATGTCCATTAACATTGTCCTACCTACTCCTAGATATCCCCCCTTGTATGGACTGCATCAGCTTCTCAGGTCGCTATAGCTACAGACCTGTTTACTCTCTCCTGAAGGCTGCCGCACTGGTCGCGATAGCTACAGAAACCCGGCTTCTACTGCAGCCTAGTAAAGCCAGTAAACACGCCCCTGAATTCAAAATGAAAGCAAGAAAAAAAAGACTGAGGTAAGAATGAAAACGATGTATTGAGACAACCCCTTCAATGCAACAGGGAGCAAATTGTTGCACATGCGGTGAGAGCAGCCATCCGCCGACTGGTGATGTTTCGGAGGAAACTCCCCCTTCTTCAGACCGGCGTCCTCGGGCTCGGTTCTCCCCATCGAGGCGTGTCGATATGTATAAAACAACTACTACGTGTATACGAAAAGGCACATCACCTGATTTAACAGACGTCATTAAAAGCAGAATACCACCAGCTGTGGTCACAAAACTTTTACATAAAGGCTTTTACACTAAATGCCTCGTTTCGCCCTTTTGGGGCAAGTGTATCAAGCTTATATTTCCAATAAGCTTCACGTTGTAATAATCGAGAGTACATAATACCCTGTTCATTACGTGTAACCTAATCTATTATGCACCATCTCAGTTCGTGTATTTGGTGCTGAGCATCATTAAAGTGTCACTGTGCCACTGTGGTTTCCCGTGAATGTAAAGGGGTTGTCTCACTACATCGATTCATCTTACCTCAGTCCTGTTTTCTCAGTTTCATTTTTGAATTCAGGAGCGGCTTTACTGGCTTTACTGACTGCTTCTGCCCTGTAATGATGACATGCTGAGGACACCGGGTCTGTAGCTATAGCAACCAGGGCTGGCAGCCTATCAGGAGAGATTAAACAGCTCTGTACCTATAGCGACCTGAGGAGCTGAAGCAGCCCATACAAGAGATGGTATCTAGGAATAGGTAAGACACCGTTAATGGACACATATTGCAAAGTTTTTGCAAGATCTTTAACATAAAAAGCCATCCTTGTAGTGAGACAACCCCTTTAACTTTTTCATCGCTTTTATACATGGTAATCAAGCTTTTAGAATGATATGTTCGTGTTGCCGACTTATGTTCGTTAATGCGTAATCGAATCGGTCGGCTTGTCTGTCCGACATAGGTCTTTCCGCATGGACACTTTACGATATACATTGCGTGCAGGCAGGTGAAAAAGCCGTGGATTGCTACATCATAACCTTTTTGAGGGGCGTTTCAGAGTATCCCGTTTAATGATAGAATGACAATAGTGGCACGACATACCCGGGGAAGTACCTTTTTTCACTGTTTTTGTAAGAGCTGTTTGTCGTTCTTTTTTTCTATTGGTTGTTGTCAGATAGTGGCGTAGCTACAGTGGTCGCAAGTGCGACCGGGCCCCTGAGATAAAAGGGGCCCCGCAGGCCTCTCTGGCCACACTCCTGCAGCTGCACGTATCACTGGGTCAGGGACCCAGCAATACGGAGCATCATAACAAGAGCCGCAGGCACCTTGTTATGCAGGAGACAGAGTGTAGGGGGGGCGGAGCGCGCAGGGGCTGTCAGCCATCCGGCAGCGTTTTGTAGAGAGGACGAGCGCAGGCTTCAGCAAACGGGAACAGAAGCCCTGCCTACTCCTCCTCTCTCACACATATGCAGATTGTACTGCATGGTCTCTGTATTCCAGCAGTACAGACTGTGTTGTGGGCGGAGCTTGAACGGGAGTGAGCGGCCCGGGAGCGGAACCCGAAGGGGAGTCTGAATAGGAGTGGTCACTATATTTACTATTTTGCCATAGGCAAACTTAAACTCTATCAGTTCTCTATCTATTAAACACTAAATCGTAACTTTTATTATCTCTAACTCTTAACCTCTCTACACACTATTTAAAAACCTGATCTCTATCCTCATCATTTAACCCTTTTTGCTTCTGAAAGAGGGAATAACTCCCTTTCTATCATCAAGTCTGGTGGAACCCCACCTATTAACAGGAGAGCCTTCAGAATGTGCCAATGTCTTCTAAGTATAGCTCTCATTTCATTAGCTCTATCATCAAAGGTACCTATACAACGAATTAAATCGGTTTTTTCTTTCTTCTTTTTACTGATTAATAAATGTCCTCTCTCACTGGTCAAAGCCCTATTAAACCCCTTCCTCAAAATTTTTTAGAGTACCCCCTTGCCTGAAAACGTGCATTTATCTGTATCCATTCTTCATTGAAATCCTCGAATGTAGAACAATTTCTACGAGCCCAAAGAAATTGTCCTATGGGAATCCCCATTTTTTGTGAAGGTGGATGCCAACTAGAGAAATGTAACAAACTATTGGTACCGATTTTTCCGAAATATTTTTTGTCTGAATCTGCTTATTTCCATCCAACATAATTTCAAGATCCAAAAAATTCATTTTCTCCCGATGAATTTCAAATGTGAATTTCATCCCAATTTCAGGCATGACGTTTTTAAATTGTTATCTCTCACCTCTGTCTACAAGTGTCACCTGCTGCAGACGATGTCACAAGGGGGCCTTATTTGTTCTGTGTCTATGAGATTAGGGACACGCCCAAGTAGTTGGCTTGGGATCCCTTACGAAGCTAGTACTTTGCTATAGATATAAGGCTCTCCCGTTAATAGGTGGGTTCCACCAGACTTGATGATAGAAAAGGGAGTTATTCCCTCTTTCCAGAAGCAAAAAGGGTTAAATGATGAGGAATGATCAGTTTTGAAATAGTGTGTATAGAGGTTAAGAGTTAGATATAATAAAAGTTACATTTTAGTGTTTAATAGATAGAGAACTGATAGAGTTTAAGTTTGCCTATGGCAAAATAGTAAATATAGTGATCAAAAGTCACTCTTTGTTCTCTTGCGAGATTCCCAATTTTTTGGAGATTATGTGAATAGGAGTGGGGGGCTGAGCACAGAGCTGAGCTAGGGCATAGAACAGATGGGCAGCAGGGTCTGGGTCTGCCTGGTGCTGGGGCACCTTCAAACTTGGTAGCCCACCTACTGCCCATCATTAGAATAAGTGCAGCATGGGGAGAAGAAGAGTGACAGGAAGCGAAAGCTCAGTGCAGACACTCCACTCTATCCTGCAGCAAGCCTCTGCCCCAGGTACAGCACTATAGCCTTAGGGTATGTTCACACGGCATATTGGGACACGTACAGTACACGCACCCAATACGCCATGTGTTTTGGAACCACGCGCTGATCAGCACATACTGACATGCGTTGTCAGCGGTGCGCAATCGCCGTGAACAATTGACATGTTGCTTATTTCCCCGGTAATACTATATGACCATATTGTACGCCCGGAGAGACGAGGCGTAATCCATAGCTCTGTATGAGAGCTACGAATTACCGGAGTTGCGGTGCGCATTTCTCCGTGTATAAAGGGCAATATGTGTCGAAATGCGCGCGCAAATGTGTGGCAAAATAAGCTGTGTGAACATACCCTTTCAAATGAGGCACTGGGTGTCTCTTGTCAGGTATGAAGCACCAGGTGCTACCTCATATCTGAGAAGCAATGTCGCTGCCTACATTTGTGCTATCTGTCGGGGTTCCAGGAAACATGGTACTCCGGGAAATACCGTAATGCAGCTGTGGCCGCCTCATGGGGGAATATGGAGGAACATAGCCGAGCATGGGCAATGTTTTGCTTTATTTGCCGGCGCATATGACTGTGCTATTGTATCCCATAAAGTAAATGTACGCACTGGCAAATAAAGCAAAACATTGCCCACGCTTGGCTATGTTTCTCCATTTTCTCCCGTGTGGCCGCCACGGCTGTGTTACAGTGTCCGCCGGGTTACCTTGTTTCCGGGACCCGTGTCAGCTTCCTGCTTCCGGCACCAGTGGTCACATGACCACCGTGACTCAGTGACTTCCTGAGCTGCTTGGTCTTATCAGACCCAGATCAGCACTGTAGTCCATGCAAGGAATGCATTTCCTCTGTAACCGGGGCTAATATACCAGCCCCAGTTACAGAGGAAATCACCGAAAAAAAAGTGATATCAAATGCTTCCAGAAGTCTTATTCTGGCTTTATAGGGGAAAGTATGTAAAACAAAGCATCAAAACACACACAATAAAATATTAATGAAATAAAGAATACCAGCCCAAGCTGTAACTTTTAGCCCCACCCCTATGACTCTAAGGCTCTGTGTACACTGCTTTAGCATCGTATTTTCGCCGCTTCTAGGATTTTAGAAGTGCCGAAAATACAGTCGTTCCTGCAGCCCCATACACTAGAATAGAAAAGATGAGCTGTAGTCTCCACAGCTCCTCTTTTCTCTGCTCATCCTCTGGCGCCAGCGTATCATACAACATGTTGTATAATTTGCCAGCGCTTTTAGTTTTCTTGGCGTGTTTTTCATTCGTGCGGGAACAATTCCTTCTGAAGCAATTGTGTGGGAAGCGCATAAGGCAGCCATTAGGGGATGATGCATCGCTGTGAGATCCCGAATTAAAAAAAAAAAGATGAAAATCTCTGCAAAGAGGCTCTCCTAACTAAATTGAAGGACCTAGAGAGCAGGTTAGCTCCCCACCCAACTAGACAAACTTTGTGGAATATAGTTGACGCTACAAATTGAATCAAGACCCTTGCCCTGAGTCATACAGAAAAGCTTTTGGTGTGCTCGAGACACCGGTGCTATGGCAGAGAGAGTAAAGCTCACACCCAAGCATTATTTGAAATGTATCGATAGTTCATTTCTTTTTATCAATGTATATGTGTAACGAACGGCATGTGTTAAACGGACAAAAAGCACTGAGAAGGTGCAGGAAACGCGTTGCATTTTAGCAATTTTTTTTTTTTTTTTTTGCTTCTCTGTTTTATAATTGTTTGTGCCAGAATAAACTGGCACTAAACTTATTGCAAGCGTGTCCAGACCTTTTCAAACGGAGAAGATCTTTCAGCGCCGATCTCCCCTTTGTACGTTGGGATTTATCCCGTCTCAAACTTCATTGTTTTCCTTGGCGGCCTGAGAGTGCCAGGAGCGAGCGTCGGAGAAGAAGGTGGCAGCTGTGGGTATAAAACAACTTATTCTGTTTTTCATTGAGTGGTACCCATTTGGTGCAGCTCCATCAGGTGAGCAGTCATTCTATCGAGTACTCTCCCAGTTGACATGGCTTATAGGCACAGGGGAATCCTGCGCTCGCCTCCCCCTTTCCCTCTCGTTTCTCTTGTGAAATAGCACCAAGAGACAAAGGATCTCTACCGGCAGACGTAGAAAGCTACAGATTATTTCGCCCCTAGTTCGTGCTAGCAATACGTCAACTTAACAGAATCGGTTGGGAAGGGGTGCCGCTGAAACATCTAGTCTGCGGGTGTAGGATAATAATGCCAGGGGCGTTTTTCAAGGGTAAACAACATGGTCCAGCTTGAATGGCAACTGCTCCAACGTTTGTGTGGGATTTTCACGTGACTTCTTTCGGCCCTTGTCTTTCTCCCCACTGTAGTCATACAAGCGGCTGGGTGGATTCCTCACGCTCCTAACCGTTTTTGTCTCTTGCCGGGCCTGTACAGCTCCTGGAAGAGGAAGAGGAGAAAGCTCCCTGTGGGAATTGCTGCACTAAACTGAAAGCTTCACGGTCAGCCAATCGGAATGCAGATCAGTGCTTTATGCAAATGAGATATGCACCACCAGCCAGTTTCTCTCGATAAATTTCGGCCAATTCTTCATTTCCTTTGGGCCTGATTTTAGCACTAGCGTATTAAGCAGCAGTGGCCGATCTGGATGGCAGGTGCTGTTCCCATTGCTTGGTCCTCGCCCTAAGCTTAAAATTCTAGCACCAGTGGGCCATAAATACCGCTCGCGACAGCTCCAGTTTTAAGTGGGAGAGTGAGGGTACTTGTCTCATGGATGGCCTGCATCCTCCTCTGGGATATCCTACTCCATTGGGTACATCAAGAGGAGCAGGTCTGAGGAAGAGTACTCCTCACGCCCACAGAGTTTTGCCCTTTTTACAACTTACATTCATCCTCACTTGGTGGAGGAAACCTCACTCCCGCTCAGGTTGGGAGTTCAAATCCCACTTGCTTCCCTTTGCACTGTCCTTCACTGCAAATGCAATGTGCCGTACTGGCCTCCATCGGCAAACGGTTAGCTCCGCTGCCTCCACATGCCCTCACCTCATGTGCCACACAATGTAACCATTGGAGAGGACTCACAACCACCGCAAACCAACACATTTGTGCCCTACCTAAACACCGTACACTCCACCAAATTATTCGCTTCCCTTTCTGCCGTTCATACAGAGTATATCTATAGCAAAGCACCCGGGGAAAGCATAGTGCACATGTCCGTGTTCTGTGGCTTCTTTCCTGGGGTACATACAGTCAAAGCCATCAAGGAGGCCCGGCCCCTTATGAACTGCTTCAAGGACGCCATCTGGATCTTCAGGAATCGTCGCCTGCTATCGCGGAGGGTGAGGTTGGCAGCTGATCCGCAGCCCACAGAGACTACAACATCCTAGACTGTTCCGGAGGAGGGGGATGTTATATAAAGTATAAGCTTTGTCCTTTCCCCCCACCCCTCTTCCCCCAACGTGTCTGTGTCATTAAAGAAAGCTTCGGGCCTGTGAACAACGGGGGTTGCCTGCTGCCCGGCCCGCCCTCTCGCATCTCTGCCTCTCCATTCCCCCATCGCTTTTTTCCTTTTACAGGTTGAGGCTTTGTCAGTAAGATAGTGTAACAGTAGAAATGTACCTGAAAAGCTAGTTCGCGATGCAGATGGTAATTAGTGGAGATTAGCCTGCGATTAACATATCCCCGGGCCGACAGGAATATTGCATGCAAAAAATGTATTAATGGATTCATATATTTGCCAGCTGTGTCCCCGTGGTCAGAAGGATGCTGCTACTCCAACGTTTTAAATTTTCAATATCTACAGCTAAATTCGGGGAAAACAGATCATTTGAACAGCTTTTCTCGGGGCGCTTTCTTTTTTCCTGACAAAAAAACATTTTTTTGTGAACTCCCCAACAGAAATCTGAGAAATTACTTTGGATTCCCGCAGAGGAGCCGTGCTGGACAGAGCCGCTGCCCTAACCAGTGGGCGCTTCTTTGCTCGAAGCGGATCTACAGGATGTGCCCCAAAGAAGAATGGAAACGGCTGGTCTCCCTCCCCTCCTCTCCCACCGGGATTCAAAGTCCGTGTTGTGGGAAAAATAAGTGGTAGCTCACACTGTGAGTGTCAGCACGGACTGTCCATTCCAATGAGCAGGGGCTCGGATGACACCAATTTTCACATGGAGTCCACGCCATATTTCGCATCGAATCCCTCCTAAAGTCCATCCTGTACCTGAAACTTAAAGGGCCAGCTATACGCAGAGGTTTGGGAAGAAGATTTTACAATTGTAAACAGTTGCAGTTCAAAGAAAAAAACTTTGGGAAATTTTAATAGCCTCTTTATAACATCTGCTGGGATGGACAGAAGTCACACTTTTTGCTATAAGTCAATTTGAGCAGGCCCTTTTGTGGGGTGTGGCTAGTCGCACTTTTCACTTCACCTTCTAAAATAGAGAAAAATATTGTGTGGGGCTTAGCAGGAAGGGGCATTGCCTCCCTCGGAACCAACAGATTTACTGTAACCCAGGCCAGAAAGCGCCATCCCCCCTTAGTGCAAGCCTAGGCTTTTTCACAGCACTCCTAGATTTCTTTCCCCGATGCAGAGAGACGACCACCGACAAACAAAACTTATGAAGAGCCTGAATAGTGGCGAATTTTACTGTAGACCACTTTGCATTAGGGCTGGCAGAAGAGAATTATTACAGGGGGCTGCAGAATACTGCCACCCCGGTGTTCAGGAGAGAATGTTACAGGCTGCTGCTGTCTGTATTACAGGGGATGTCTCACTACAAGGATTGCTTTTTATGTTAAAGATCTTGCAAAAACAAGTCACTTTGCAATATATGTCCATTAACATTGTCCTACCTACTCCTAGATATCCCCTCTTGTATGGACTGCATCAGCTTCTCAGGGCGCTATAGCTACAACCTGTTTACTCTCTTCTTTATAGGCCCGCCAGCACTGGTCGCGATAGCTTCAGACCTGGCTTCTACTGCAGCCTAGTAAAAGCCATAAACACGCCCCTGAATTCAAAATGAAACCAAGAAAACAAGACTGAGGTAAGATGAATCGATGTATTGAGACAACCCCTTCAATGCAACAGGAGCAAATTGTTGCACCCTGCGGTGAGAGCACCATCCTCCGACTGGTATGTTTCGGAGAAACTCCCTCTTCTTCAGACCGGGGTCCCTCGGGCTCGGTTTCTCCCCATCAGGCGTGTCGATATGTTTAAAAAAAACTACTAAAGTGTATACGAAAAGGCACATCACCTGATTAACAGACGTCATTAAAAGCAGAAAACCGGGGCGTGTCTTGCCATGCAGCTGTGAGGACGCACATCTTCAGGGCTCCGTGCTTTTTAATTTTCAAGTAGCTAAACTTCGCGGATTAACATGGGGAAAAACTCCAGAAAGAGGGCTGCTAACTCCTAACCTCAATCCCCTCGTCCCAGGGGGGTATTGAATCCTTTTTCGCCCGTGTGCCGCCTAACTCCGGGAAGCCGGGAGCTGATGGCAGCCCCACAAAAACATGGCGCCGGCCATGGGGGTCCCTCGCCATGCGCCTGAGCCCTCGCCGCGGCAGCACCTACCTCCGGTCCTCGCTCCGACAGCGGGCTCTCCTCCTCCGCGGCACTCAGGGATCCGACCCGCCCTCGCCACCGGGACCACGGCGGACCGGGGGCCCCGG
>JAODAL010011326.1:0-100537 GCA_025379985.1 Phyllomedusa bahiana
TTACTCTGAAGCCCCCGTCAAAGTTAGAAATGATTTTGAATACCTGTTCCTCTTTTTGGCTACTGTCTTTTCTTATCTGGATTTAAGAGGGAGGTCGTGAGTCTAAAATTGGGGTTTTTTCCTCCTAAAGACTCTTTTGGGACCCGATTCCTAAACCGTTCCCTAAAACCCCATCCTGTTTCTTAAACTCTGCACAGGGGAAACAGTTACGTCGCAGTCTCAATTACTGACCTTTGGAATCCCCCTTTTTAAGGGGATCGGGTGGCAGCTACCCATCTAAAAGGAATTGTTTGCCCGTTGCTTTGGGAAAAAACGGAGTTCCAATTCGCCATTTCTTCTTCCTAATTGGGACACCCAAAAAAAGGAAAGAATCGAGCCATTGTTTCTCCGGGTAAATTTTTAAATTAGATAATTATTGCAATCAAAAAATTCACGAAGTTCTTAAAATTTTCCAAAGGCCCAAACCCCCCAAAAAACCCAGAACATAACCATTAGCGTTCCCAAAAACAGGACTCTCTGTACCAAATGTTTTTCTTTTCGCCAAAAACATATGATCCTCCCACTTTTCTTACAATGACGGGGTGGATCCATTTGGGGTTTTCTTCCAGTTTTCCCAAGGACTAGTGTTGTAAATTGGAAGGGCCTTAATCGTGTCTAAGGTTCCTAGACTTTTTTTCTTTAGCACACATTCCCCTGGTTGCGATCATGTGTACCCGTGTCTGCACCCGGGTCTGGAATGGAAAAAATACAGAGTTTTGACCTTATTCAAAATTTTTGAAAGGGCCTGCACTTTTAAAGTCAGTAAATCACATTAACTTTTGAATAAAAGGTACCTCTCTGTTTTCAATTATTTCAGGTAGGCCTATATCGTAAAAGCTTCGGTCTTATGGTTGTTTTTTTTTTTTTTTTGCTACAGTGGTTTTTTGCTGGGGCTTTAGCAATGGGGTAGGTTCGGCCAAAACCTGAGAACACATCAGCGTCAAATGCTACTCATAGGTCCCAACCCTTTTGGGAAGCTGTATGTAGTCTTTCTGCCTCACGAAAGGGATACAATGGTTTTGGGAAAGCTTACGGGGGTTTAACCACGCCCAGGATTTTTTCAAGACCCTTTCTGGCAAGAGGAGGATACCTTATGGCCGTAGTGAAAAACCAGGATTTTCCACTGTCTGTTGACTAATTCATCTGGCTTTTTTTTCCCCCAAAATGAGTGGCAGGTGGCTAAAGGCGGCCATCAGGGGAAAACCAAGTCGGGGGAGGCAGAGCCTCGTCCCCCCCCCCAAACCCCCGTCATTTAAACGGCACCCCTTCCCCAGAGGTTCCCTTTTCCCCTTGAGGGCTGATTTGGAATGTCTTCGAGCCTTTTGGGGCTTTCTTTGGCACGTTTCCTTGGGGAAGGGTTTATGTGCCTTGTCCGTCTGCTGTCTCTCACTGCCGATCTCCCCTCCATTCCCCAGGTGTGCCTGCTGCGTGAGAAATTCCTGGCTTCCGATGGGACCAAAAATATGTGCCACCCCAAAATTTGGGTGAAGTCGTGTAAATTTTTCCCTTCCTTCCCCTCGCCTTTGCAAGACCCTCTGTGAGGCGTGAGTTCAGCTTCCTGGCTGGGATGAGGTGGCAATTGGCCTCCCTTGCGTCTCTGTGGGTCTAATACATAATTACAGAATTTGCCATTCTCCCCAACTCGTAGTGGTTTCCCAACAGCTGAATAAGACCTCCCTGTCTCCTGCTCCATTATTTGGAGGCAGTAGGGTCAGTGGAGATGACAGATCCCTTCCTTTTTCCCCCCCCTGTTGAATCCTGCCCCCAAATTTTGGGAGAAAGTGTGGATTCAACCCAGTGCAACAAAGGGGGTGGCCGGGGGCAGACTGTAATCGCAATTGTCTGACCAAAAAAAGTTTTTGTTGGACCGGTTTCAAAATACAAAATACATGTGGGAGTGAAAATTTGTCCCAAGGGGTTGTCAAAACCTTTTTAAAGGCATTTATCCACCAAACCGCAGCGGGTTTTAAACGGCAACACAAGAGGAGCTCCTTGTGTTAAGGATCGAGTTTGGGGAATAGTTGTACCGGTATTCCTGAGTCCATGCTTCGTGGAAACTCCTGTAGCGGGCCTAATCTTTCAGTGAGGTAAAGGGGTAAAGGGTTTTATTTCAAATTAGGGGACCAAAATTTTTTGGGTTTTTAAAAATGGGGCTGACATTGCCTTCCGGGTGCCCTTGGTTCTTTAAGTCAGCCTCAACCCTTTCTAATTGTAAAAAGTGGGTGGTCATGCCAAGTACCCAACAGGGACCGCTTTTTAGTTAGTTTGTATGTCAGTCCGTAGGCCGCCCATAAAAGCCCTAAAAAATTTTTCTGGGGTCCCCTTTTTGTGTCATGTCAAATTTTATCACCCCAATGGTTTTTCCTTTTGGGGAAGGAAGAGGCTTGTACACTTTCTGTGGGCCCCTGGTGGGTTTCCCTTACTCCCACTTCGTCTGTTGCCCCACACCAGGTCATGGGTGTTGCAAAAGGTGACCCCTGATTCCTAGATCGGGCCCTTTCCCCCCCTGCTGGCATATAAGGTGAAAAGGCACTTGTCATAATACGGTACATCCCGGATCATTTTAGTTCCGGTCCATTAAGAAAAGCCATTTTCCCCTATAATTGGGTTTGGGATCTGTCCTAAATAAGTAAAAAGGGGGAGGGGTTTTGTCAGGGGGGTCGGGAAGTTTCCCCAAGAGGGGAATCTGCTCGGTGGGGTCCATTGGCTCCAGTTTTTGTGTCTTATGTGGACTATTTTGGTTGGGATTTGCGGGCTGCCCATTGTGCTGGGGGCCCCCGGTACGTTTGTCTGGACATTAGTGAGACGGGGGCCAAAAAGCATATTTTTATCTTTTTGGGATTAGGCCCGGGGGCTCCACACGCAAAACAAGTGTCCTTCCAATCGGGATTCGTTGTCCACATTACATTCCCCCCCTTTCCCGGGCTTTGCACTGTGCTAGGGGCTGGGGGCCACTGCGGCTTATTGGGGCGGGGCTTATTCAAAAACCCATCCCCCCGGTAACAAATATCTTAAAACCCCCCCGCTTAGCTTCCTTACTGTACAACAGTAGGGCCCAAAAAAAGTTTTGAAAGAACAAATTTTAATTTTTACAAAGTTATGCATCAAGTTTCTAATGGCATTTGCATTCCCCAAAATGTTAAAAAGAGTGATGTTTAACAGCAATTAATTCCCAAAGTAAATAGTTCCCTAGAAAATGAACTTTTTTCCAAAACACATTTAACTTCATTGGGGCCTGCCTTAAAAGGACCACTAAAATTGTTTCAGTGATTCTCCATTAACACAGGGTGGGTGTTGATGAGGACAGGTGGAGATCAATTGTCATGATTTAAATAGAATCACACCCCTGGACACTTTTAAAAAGGGGGTGGGCTTGGCATCATTTTTTCTCTTCTGTTAACCAGGGGTTTTTCTAAAGAAACAGGCAGTCATCATTGCCTGAAAAAAAACTGGCCCAACAGGGGGAGTTTCTCAGCAGAAAGATTGCCCTCAGTCACAAATTTTGCATCATCAAGGAAAACAAGGAGAGAGGTTTTATTGTTGAAAAAAACCCCCAGGGGGCCCAAAAAAGACCCCCCAAGGCCAGGACCGTCTCTTTTAAAGTGTTTTTGCTTTGGAATGGGCTCCCCAGTGCAGAGCTTGCTCAGGGAAAGGCGGAGGGAGTGTGGGCATCTGCACCCATTTTGGGGGCGGAGACTCATGGAGAAGGCCTGGTGTCAAGGAGGCGCAAAGAAGCCACTTCTCTCCGAAAAAACATCAGGGACAGTGTTATTCTGCCAAAAAGGTACAGGGGGTGGACTGCTGAGGACGGGGTAAAACTTTTCTCTGTAATCCCTTTCGAATGTTTGGAAAAAACTGGGAAAAAAGCTTTTGGAGAAGACAAGGTGAGCGATACCCCAGTCTTTTCTCACCAACTGTAAAGCACCAGAAAACCCTATGTGGGGGTTGCTTTTAGCCCAAGGGGGAAACGGTCTCTAACAGTCTTCCTTAAAAACACATCCATGAAAAAAAAATGGTTCCAGAATTCCTCCAAAAAGCAAATTCTCCCAACGTCAAGAGAGTTTGGTGATCAACAATCCTTTTCCAGCTGATGGAGACATTTTCCCTAAAGCTGGGGAAAACTAAAAGGCTCAGGGAACCAAGAGTTTTTTGGGGCCCCCCCTGGAAACTCCCCCGATTTAATCCCATTAAATAGGGGCACATAAAGAGAGGGGGGGACAAACAAAAACCAACAAATTTTGGGCAAATGCAAGCTTTATTGTGCAAAAATGGACGGCTTCAGTCCGGATTTGGGCCAAAGTTGATTGACAGCATGCCAGGGGGGAATTGCAGAGGCCTGAAGAAGAAGGGTCAGCACTTTCAAATATTTACTTTCTGCATTTAACCCTTCTAAGTTTAAAAAAAGCTTTTGTTTAACATAAATATTGATTTTTATTTGTGTATGTGATAAAACATTGACAAACACACAGAAAAACCAGGGGCAACAAACAGGGGGGAAAAAGAAGATTTGCTTTTTCTCAAAATTTTGGCCTGACTTTTTAGACAAAAAGTCGGTTGTTTTTCCCAAATTTTGATCATAAAAAAAAGCATACTCAGATTCACCCTTTTTTTCCGGCCATCTATCAAAAACAATGCCCCCCTTTCTCCGCCATGTCCGGTCCTAAAATCTGTTTCGTTCTTTGGTTGCTTTAGTCCATGTTTACCTTAGATTTCCCAAGTGGTACAGGTTATCTACCTTCCCAAATTCGACTTCCCCTACCCCTTTCATCCCTTTTTGTTTAATCCTTATAATTATTCCCTTTTCCTTAGGGGCTTTTAGGGAACTCTAGGGGCCTAAAATTTTTGGCCTTCCCTTTTTATGCTTTTTCTATTTTTTGTTCGTTATTTTCCCCACAACCACCGTAAACCCCTCCTTTTGGGTGAAAAAGGTGTAATTCAAACAGGAACCCCCCCCCCGGGACCTTATAAACATAGCTTCCCCAATTCCAACAACAACGCCCCTTTTGTTTTGCCGTTTTTTACCCCAAATTAACATGGGATCTGCCCCTCCCTTTGGGCGACATTCTCAGTTTTGGGAATCCTCTTCCCACTCTGGCAACTAAATGAAAAGCTCATAATTCACACACTTCTATCCCCTTTCCCCTGGGGAGGGGTTTTTTGTCTATCAAAAAGGACCGACATTCCAACCTTATTTACTTTGGGAAAGGTCGGGGGTCACATTTACGGAAGGCACAGAAACCATGTAAAAAACATAAAGCTGTTTTTTTACCGGCCAGTAGGTTCTGCGCGTTCCGGTGGTGTGTCCAAGTTCCCCTCCTTCTTTTCGCTGGAATGCTCCCGGTCCCCGTTCGGGTTGCCACGATGTTTAGCCAAAGAGAGGAAACACACACCTTACTTCCCGTACAGGGTGGATGTAATTTTGATTTCAGCTGCAGTCTGCAAACACTCATATAATGGAAACAAAGTGAGACAATCGTGCTAACAATAAACATCGATGCCCAGAGACAACGAAATGAGCTTTATTTACAAGTGCCAGGCTTTTTATACATTTTGGGAGTTGCTCACTTCAGTATAAAGTGAGATATAACCAGTTAGAGCGAGTTATAACCAGTGTCTTGTTGTCCAAATTGGTATCTTGAAATCAGCAAACACTGACATTGTTTAGGTTTCCTTGAAGATGGCAAACATACAGACATTGTTCAAATTCAGCTGAATATCAGTGTTAACGCTTTCCTGACTCCATCCTTAACAACAGAGATGAGGGAGGAGATGTAGGGGGGTGCAGCACTGTGGAGAGCTTTATGAGTGACAGTGAGGAGTTTATGTTGTATCCTGTACTGAATGGGCAACCAGTGCAGAGACTGACACAGGGTAGAGGCATCAGTATAGCGGCTGGAGAGAAAGACGAGTCTGGCTGCTGCATTCAGGACAGATTGGAGAGGGGAGAGTTTACAGAGAGGGAGACTGATAAGCAGGGAGTTACATTAGTCAAGACGAGAATGAATGAGAGCAACAATGAGAGTTTGAGTTGTTTCCACAGTGCGAAAAGTACGGATTTTGGAGATGTTCTTGAGGCGCAGGTGACAGGAGTGGACAAGGGATTGGATATAAGGGGTGAAAGACAGATTAGAATCTAGTATAACCCCCAGACAGCCCAAGACAGCGGGCATGTTGCCAAGGAGTTATGGTTGTGCCACACACTGAGACAGAAATAGCAGGGTGGGGTTGGGTAGGGTAATACTATAAGAATTGAAAAAACAACCTATTGTATTTCAGGCCCACAGTTTACACAATCTATAAAGAAAAACAGTTTAAAGGGAGATCTCCATTTTGGACATTTCTGGCATATTCATCGAATATGTCATAGATCTCTGATAGATACAGACCCCAGCTTTAGGATCCACACCTGTCTCAGGAATGAGCCAGCACAAGTTTTCGTTCAGAATTGAGATTCAGTTGCGCTTGTGATCAACTCTTTATTCTGTTCTATGGGAGTTCCCAGTAGAGCCGAACACATCGCAACCCTGTATTAAGAACTCCCATAGACGAGAATCGAGAGTAGTGTGCAAGTGCGACCAACTCTCTGTTCTGAGCGGATACTTTTGGGGGCCCGTTTCAGAGATAGGTGTGGGTCCCAGAGGTAGGACCCACACTTAGTGCACTTTGACAGCATATCTTATCGCTATGCCATCAGAGTGAAAGATGGGAACACCCTTTTAATTTCTAACATGTGGCAGAACCTATAAGAAAATAAAGAAAACAATACTCCAGGAATACATCTCCTAGTCCTTTCCTTGGGTCTTCTGTTGTTTTCCACCTGCAGATGAACCAAACGTCCCATGATTGGGGAGCAGAGGTGTAACTTGAAGCTCCGGGGCCCTAGTGCACAAAGTGAAATGTGCCCCCAGATACCATGTGCCACTTACAATGCTGGTATCTTCTTATGTGGCAGAAGGGCTTTTGTGCCCCCTCAGGCTGCAGGGCCCAGTAGCAACTGCTACCTCTGCACCCCCTGTAGCTATGGCCCTGTCGGGGAGGTCAGGCAAGGTCAGTCACAGGCTGTAGAAGTGACCTTCAGGAACTTTAGTACAAAGTTGTGTATTATTTTTTTATTTCTTACAGGCTCTGTGCTATATTAGAAGTTAAAAAAGCGGAGGTGGACGGTTGTCTTGGGATATCTTGGGGTAATACTAGATTCTAATCTGTCTTTCACCCCTTATATCCAATCCCTTGCCCGCTCCTGTCATCTGCACCTCAAGAACATCTCCAAAATCCATACTTTTCTCACTGTAGAAACAGCTCAAACCCTCATTGTTGCTCTCATTCATTCTCGTCTTGATTACTGTAACTTTAAGTAGAAGAAAACTTATTTTTCCCTGAGTAGCTCCATTTTATAATAAATTCCATCCTGAAGTTGGAACAAATGCCCCAACCACAAAGGAATTTTGAAGAAAGTAAAGTGTTTGTGATATTTTGCTGACTGTAATCAAACCACTCCCAGCACACACAGAACAAGGCTTCCTTACATATATTTGCACAGTCCGTCTGGTTTCAGTTTTAGTTTTGCTTCTGATAACATTTTTGTGTCATTTTTGTTTTTGGCTCTGCTTTTGAACTAATGACAGATAAAATGATATTTAAAAGAAAATAATACCGCCATGTAGTGCCAGCCTCACGTCATACACAGTCTAAATGCATACATGCCAACTCTTCCGCTTTTGGCGGGGGAGTCCCGCTAATTGGGGTCCCCCCCGCCCTCACGGCAGAGTTGGCATTCCTCCCGTCGCCAGCAGGCGGCGGGGGCTCTTTAACTGACCGCGGCGACAGAGTAGAGCTGGTGCGTTACTCTGGCGCCGCCAGGCCGCTCCTACAGGCAGGTGAAGTGGCCGCTGCGCCCGATTCACCCGCCCGGACTCTCGCTGTGCAGGGAGGAGGCAGGAGGGATCGCTCCCTCCGCCCTCCTCTGCCTGTATGTACAGCGCCGGTGTGCGCCGTACATACAGGTCAGCAGCGCAGGGGGAAGTGACGCGCGGCTGTTCTCACTTCCCCTGAGGAGATCGTCCGGATCGGCCACGCTGCAGGAGCCTGGTCAGGTGAGTGGCTTTTATTATTTTATTTTTAGGGGGGCTTTAGAGGGCACTACCTGGCAACAGAGGCGGCATCTACCTGGCAAACAATGGGGACACTACCTGGCAACAGAGGGGGCATCTACCTGGCAAACAATGGGGGCACTACCTGGCAAACAATGGGGGCACTACCTGGCAACAGAGGGGGCATCTACCTGGCAAACAATGGGGGCACAACCTGGCAAACAATGGAGGCATCTACCAGGCAAACAATGGGGGCATCTACCTGGCAACAGAGGGGGCATCTACCTGGCAAACAATGGGGGCATCTACCTGGCAACAGAGGGGGCACTACCTGGCAACAGAGGGGGCACTACCTGGCAACAGAGGGGGCACAACCTGGCAAACAATGGGGGCATCTACCTGGCAACAGAGGGGGCATCACCTGGCAACAGAGGGGGCACTACCTGGCAACAGAGAGGGCACTACCTGGCAACAAAGGGGGCACTACCTGGCAACAGAGGGGGCACTACCTGGCAAACAATGGGGGCACTACCTGGCAAACAGAGGGGGCACTACTGGAAACAAGGGGGGCACTACCTGGCACATGGGGGCACTACCTGGCAAACAATGGGCACTACTGGAACAAGGGGCACTACCTGGCAACAAAGGGGGCACTACCTGGCAAACAATGGGGCATCTCCACCTATCCATGGCCACCAAACAATGGGGCACTACCTGGAAAACAATGGGGGCATCACCTGGCAACAGAAGGGGCACTACCTGGCAAACAATGGGGGCATCTACCTGGCAAACAATGGGGGCATCACCTGGCAACAGAGGGGCACTACCTGGCAAACAATGGGGGCATCACCTGGCAACAGAGGGGGCACTACCTGGCAAACAATGGGGGCATCTACCTGGCTCACAATGCGGGCACTACCTGGCTAACGATGGGGGCGCTACCTGGCAACAGAGGGGGCAACTACCTGGCAACAGAGGGGGCACTACCTGGCAAACACTGGGGGCATCTACCTGGCAACAGAGGGGGCACTACCTGGCTAACAATGGGGGAATCTGCCTGGCAACAGAGGGGGCACTACCTGGCTAACAAAGGGGGCAATACCTGGTTAACAATGGGGGCAATACCTGGCTAAAAATGGCGGCATCTACCTGACAACAGAGGGGGCATCACCTGGCAACAGAGGGGGCACTACCTGGCAACAGAGGGGGCACTACCTGGCAAACAATGGGGGCATCTACCTGGCAACAGAGGGGGCATTACCTGGCAACAGAGGGGGCACTACCTGGCAAACAATGGGGGCATCTACCTGGCAACAGAGGGGGCATCACCTGACAAAAGAGGGGGCACTACCTGACAACAGAGGGGGCACTACCTGGCGACAGAGGGGGCATCACCTGGCGACAGAGGGGGCACTACCTGGCAACAGAGGGGGCACTACCTGGCTAACATAGGGGGCACTACCTGGCAACAGAGGGGGCACTACCTGGCAACAAAGGGGGCACTACCTGGCAACAGAGTGGGCACTACCTGGCAACAAAGGGGGCACTACCTGGTAACAGAGGGGGCACTACCTGGCAACAGAGGGGGCATTACCTGGCAAACAATGCGGGCACTACCTGGCAAACAAGGGGGGCATCACCTGGCAACAGAGGGGGCACTACCTGGCAAACAATGGGGGCACTACCTGGCAACAGAGGGGGCACTACCTGGCAACAATGTGGCACTACTGGCTAAACAAGGAGGGCATCACTGGCAACAGAGGGGTCACTACCTGGCAAACAAGGGGGGCACTACCTGGCAACAAAGGGGACACTACCTGGCAACAGAGGGGGCACTACCTGGCAAACAATGGGGGCACTACCTGGCAAACAAAGGGGGCCATACCTGGCAACAGAGGGGGCACCACCTGGCAAACAATGGGGGCATCTACCTGGCTAACAATGGGGGCACTACCTGGCTAACAATGGGGCACTACCTGGCAACAGAGGGGGCAACTACCTGGCAAACAATGGGGGCATCTACCTAGCAACAGAGCGGGCACTACCTGGCTAATAAAGGGGTCAATACCTGGCAAACCATGGGTGCATCTAACTGGCAAACAGAGGGGGCATCACCTGGCTAACAAAGGGGCACTACCTGGCAACAATGGGGGCATCTACCTGGCAACAGGGGGGCAACTACCTGGCAAACAAAGGGGGCATCTACCTGACAAACAATGGGGCATCTACCTGGCTAACAAAGGGGGGCATCTAACTGGCTAACAAAGGGTGGCATCTACCTGGCTACAGAGGGGGCATCTACTTGGCTACAAGGGGGCATCTACTTGGCTACAAGGGGGCATCTACCTGCCTGTAAGGGGCACTACCTGGTTATGGGGGGGCTACTACCTGGCTATAAGGGCATCTACCTGGCTTTCTTCCAAAGCCAGGTTATGCAGTTAGGTGGAGTGGGTGTGGCTTTATGAAGGGTGTGGCACACTGACAAGATGGGCGTGTCCATGCAAATTTTTGCTGCGGCGCGCACTACAATCTCCTGCTTTTTCAATTTCAAAAGTTGGCAACTATGTCTAAATGTCTCCAGCAAGAAGATCAAATAGGACCGCCATAAAGAGCACCAATCTCATCCTGCCATATGCTGAATTACCATCAAAATCACCCAAGTAATACTCTTATTCAGTGTTTAAAAATACTGTGCACATTCCTTTACATAAAACTGTGCACACATCTATACATTTATATACATTCACATATATTAATGAGTTGATTGTCTGCTTGCAGGGAGCTAAGAGCCTGTGTAATGTTTTTACCTCTGAAAGCAACATTTTTGTTACCTGCGGCTATACTGCCTATGCAGTTATATAGCTCATTTGGAAATCATTGGAAACCTTTTAAATCTGTATGCAATGAGCTCCCCCTAGAGGCAGCTTCTGGTTGCCTGAATTTTTATTAAATTCACAAAAAGGGATTCAATCTACTCTAAATCACAAAGGCCATACTTACTGCTACAGAGGAAGGTCACAAATCCATTCCCAGCAGGAGGCACAAAAAGCCCAAGTGCTACATGGGAAAAGTTACACAAGTGCAAAGTACTGGTGAACAATTGCTCACAAACCTACTATCCATAAGAGAGGCGACTGCCTATACCTAGTATTACCCCTGCAGTAAGGCTATGTTCATACACTATAGTTTCTCCGCGCATTTCGCCACGTATTTGTGCTCTAATACGGGCAAGATGCGTGCCGAAATTACAGTAATCCATAGTTCTCATAGAGAACTGTGGATTACGCCTCCTCTCCCCGCTTGTACAATACGATCGTTTTGTACGCGCGGAGAGATAAGTGACATGTCTATTGGGCCGGCGGGCTGCCACCCCCCACGCCTCTGGAATAGAAATGTAGATGTAGAATGTAGAATGTAGAATGTAGATGTAGGATGTAGAAAGACCAGAGCACAACACAGGAGAGACTGCACAGGTGCAAAATATTGGAAAACAACTCTTCACACAACAACTAAGCGTTAGGGATGTGGCTGCTTAGGAGTATATTTGCCCATCGCTAAGGCATCTCTCTATAGGGTGTCAGTCATAGGGCTATGTGCAGGGCTGTCAGTATTGCTGTACAGTTGGTACTTCCTTACAGGTCCTGGCCAAACTGTGAAACAGCATATAGACTATATAACAAAGTACAACACAATATATGGTCAGCTCACCGTATTTGGGACACCCTATCTTGTCAGCTGCGGTGCACAGAAATGGTAGGGGCTCCACCTTGCCCAAATGATTAACTTGTAACAGGGGACCTATATACCCAGGGGCCCTATATATCTAGCTACTTATTGTGGGGCTCTATGTACCTTCATTCCTATTGTGGCTGCCGTATATATACCTACAGGGGGTTCTGTATACCTATCTACTAAGGGGGCTCTATATACCTACCTAATACTGGCATGGATATACTAACTTCGGGGGGCTATATAATTCCACCACTGGGTGTGCAACTATATCTTACCTATTTACTGGTGAGCCTCATATAACTACTGGGGGAACCTTATATGCCTACTTATGGGGGGGACTATGCACCTGCTTACCTACTGGAGAGGCTCTATATACCCACTTACCTACTGGGCAGTCTAGATACTTACCTAAGGATGTACCTATATACCTACTTATGTACTGAGGGGGCCTAAATACCTGCCTACCTACTGGGGATCCTATATATCTAACTATCTACTGTTTTTTACACCTACCTACCTGCCTCCTACCTACCTACTGATAGGGCCTATATACCTACTTACCTACTAGGGGGCATACCTACCTACTTAATGGGGGCCATTAATCACTTTTATATATCTAAAGAGCCTGTGTACAACTGTTATCTACCACTATATGGTCATTGTATGGTGATAATATTGGTCTTAGTGTTATGGCTTATATTCACTAACATTCACTAATATGGTGGTATTACTCAGTCGTGGTGATATGAGGTGATGATATTTCGGTATTATTTGGGTCTTATACATTGTTGTTATTGGATATATTGGTCTCTGTATATTGATTTGATGAGTAACAGTATGAGGGTATTAGTCACCATATGAAGCCCTGATGGCGGCCCTGGCTACATGTAGCACACCATGCTGGCTTGCAACCCATTGGTGACTGCCATAAAATCTATCTATCTATCTATCTATCTATCAACTCATCTTCTACTCTATCATATCTACTCTACTATTATTTTCTTTTTAAAAACCATCTAAAACACATAATAAATGTAGTGTACAGTGTGTACACCAGTATTTTGGTGCAAATTATGCCAAAATTCTGGCACAATTGCCATAGTAAATCTGTTCTATTCTGTTCACACATTATTATTTTTCCAGTGCAGTGGAAATACCATGATTACATTATTCTCTGTTACTATAATTAAGGCAATACCAAATTTATGTAGCTTGTTTCTTTTATGCCATTTTACTTTTGTCATTTTACTATTGTCTGCATTTTTATCCAAGTTAGAACAATTCTCCAGCATCCAAATCCAGTGCAATAGATTAAAGCTTGATTTTTATTCCAAAAAAAATATATAGTAGAATCCATAAAAATATGAGAAAGTGTCATCCCCAATGCCCTATTAATGGAATTATTCTGCATTTTAAAGCACATCAAATTTTTATTTTTTGTGGGAATGTTGTAGATTTTAATTGGTTCTATTTTGGGGTTTGTGTGACTTTTTAATCACTTTTTATTCCATTGGTTTATATTTTTTGTAATGTGCTTGTTTTATAGTTTGGGGAATAATGAATGTGGAGATAACAATATGTTTATTTTACATCTAATACAAATATCAGTGGCACACTACTAAGTAAAACCTCAAGCTATATAGGAATATTGGAAATGCATTACTGCTAAGGAAGATATGAAAAACCTGGGACTCTTAGTTTACAGTATTTGATCAAAGATTGTATTAAGCTCACCTTCCAAAACGTCAAGGGGATCCCAGAGCAGGTGAGTCCCTACACTAAACATGTTACCTCACTAGGCGTCAATCCAGACTGCAACTTCAGGGAATGGTAGGAACTAGCAATTGAATTATCCTGCACTGGTTTAAAAGAGGCAGCTGTGTGCAGCAAGCCAATGAGATCGCCAATCTCAAATGAACTACAAAACATACGTTGGTATTTGATCAAATACTGTAAACTAAGAGTCCCAGGTTTTTCATATTTTCCTTAGCGAAATGCTTTTCCCCAATATTCCTTATAGTTGGGGTTTTATTAGTAGGTCCATGAATTTGTATTGATGTATTATTCCCTTTTTTCAGGTGCACCTATGCTTGTGTTTTTTCACAATATATTTTAATGTGCGAGCCAACGTATGTTTTGTATTCATTTGAGTTTGGGCGATCTTTTTGGGTTTTGCTGCACCAGCTCCCTCTTTTTTTAAACCATGCAGGATAATTCAATTCTATTCCTACCATCCCCCTGAAGGCAGTTGGTTGATCCTATTTGTAACATGTTTATGTGGGGATTCACCGCTTGGATCCCCTTTGACTTTTTTGGGAGGTGAGTTAATACAATTTTTGATCAAATACTGTAAACTAAACTCCCAGGTTTTTCAATTTTCCTTAGCAGTAATCATTTCCCAATTTTCCTAATAGTTGAGGTTTTACTTGTAGTGTGCCACGTATTGTATTGATGTTAATTCCCTTTTCAGTGTGCACCTATGCTTGTGTTTTTCACAATATATTTTATATGTGCAGAGCCAACGTATGTTTTGTAATATGTTTATTTTATTTACATTTTTCCCCCATAAGTAGAGAAAAAAGGGAAGTAAAATGCAAATTTTTTGGGGTTATATTTTTATTAAACGTTTTTTTTCTATCATTTTTAGTCCCACTAGAGGACTTAAACTTGTGATCGCTTATGTAATATGCAGCATTACCTATATGAAGCAGTGTATTATACTTGTTAGTATAAAACTTACAGGCATCCTATCTGACTTTGCCACTGGAGGAACTTAAAAACCATACGGCAAAGGCAGATCTCGGGGCCTTTATTAAGCGCTGAAGGGAGTAACCCCTTGAACCTCTTGATAGTTTCGGGGGGTAATGGATGACGAGGGAAACCCTCCCTAGATCCACAGTAGCTTTTGTTATTAAAGGGAACCTGTCACATAGTTATGCCCCCCTTGCTGATGGCAGCACAAGCTAGTGTCAGACCTGCTGTTTCCAGTGCTGTGTCCCTTATTCTATAAGATACTGGAGTTTTAGAGCATTTACCCCCCAAATCTTTTTCATGATAGGTGTTTGCCTTGCCCCCAAAGGCTAGCCCCGCCCATGACGTTATTCCCTTTTCACCCATTCAAAGTAAAAGGTTTTTTCAGTTGAGGTGGGGCGGCTATCCTCAGGGGGGCGGGGGTGAAAGGGGGTCTTTTCAGACACTTTTCCCGGGTGAAAAATGAAACATTTAAGAATAAGGGACACAGGCTGGGGAAAAGCAGGGCTGGGGCACTAGCTTGTGCTGCCCCACAAGGGGGGCTAACCCATGTGACTTTTTCTTTTTAAAAATGTAGCATCTACAGTCATGGCCAAAATTTTTGGAAGAAAAAATGTTAATTTTACAAAGTCTACTGCATCAGGTTTATAATGGCAATTTGCATATACTCCAGAATGTTATAAAGAGTGATCGCTTAACAGCAATTAATTGCAAATTTCAATAGTTGCCTAGAAAATGAATTTTTCCCCCAAAACACATTTCCACTTCATTGCAGGCCTGCTTTAAAAGGACCAGCTAACATCGTTTCAGTGATTGCTCCATTAACACAGGTGTGGGTGTTGATGAGGACAGGGCTGGAGATCAATCTGTCATGATTAAGTAATCACACCACTGGACACTTTAAAAGGAGGCTGGTGCTTGGCATCAAAACTGGCCTAACAGGGAAGAGTATCGCAACTAGAAAGATTGCACCTCAGTCAACAATCTATCGCATCATCAAGGAATTCAAGAAAAGAGGTTCCATTGTTGCCAAAAAGGCTCCAGGGTGCCCAAGAAAGACCAGCAAGTGCCAGGACCGTCTCTTAAAAGTGTTTCAGCTTGGGAATCGGGCTACAGCAGTGCAGAGCTTGCTCAGGAATGGCAGCAGGCAGGTGTGAGTGCATCTGCTCGCACTGTGAGACGGAGACTCTTGGAGCTAGGCCTGATGTCAAGGTGTGCAGCAAAGAAGCCACTTCTCTCCAGAAAAAAAACATCAGGGACAGATGATATTCTGCCAAAGGTACAGGGAGTGGCCTGCTGAGGACTGGGGTAAAGTCATTTTCTCTGATGAATCCCCTTTTCCAAATGTTTGGAACATCTGGAAAACAGCTTGTTCGGAGAAGAAAAGGTGAGCGATACACCAGTCTTGTCTAAATGCCAACTGTAAAGCATCCAGAAAACCTTTTCATGTGTGGGGTTGCTTCTCAGCCAAGGGAGTCGGCTCTCTACAGTCTTGCCTAAAAACACATCCATGAATAAAGAATGGTACCAATTTGTCTCCAAGAGCAACTTCTCCCAACCGTCCAAGAGCGTTTGATGATCAACAATGCCTTTTCCAGCATGATGGAGCACTTGGCATAAAGCAAAGGTGATAACTCAATGGTCAGGGAACAAAACATAGAGATTTGGGTCAATGGCCGGGAAAACTCCCCAGATCTTAATCCCATTGAGAACTTGTGGTCAATCATCAAGAGCGGGTGGACAAACAAAAAACCAACAAATTGTGACAAAATGCAATCATTGATTGTGAAAGAATGGACTGCTATCAGTCAGGTTTGGTCCAAAAGGGTTGTTTGGGAGAGCATGCCAGGGGGAATTGCAGAGGTCCTGAAGAAGAAGGGTTAACACTGCAAATATTGACTTGCTGCATTAACGCATTATAACTGTCAAAAAAAAGCTTTGTTAATCATATTATGATTGCACTTGTATTTCTGTATGTGATAAAAACATCTGACAAACACACATAAAAACCAGAGGGCAACAGATCATGTGAAAATATCATATTTGTGTCATTCTCAAAACTTTTGGCCATGACTGTAAGGGGTTAAATGGCCACGATCAAGGTTTTTCTGATCCTGGCCATAAGAACAAAAGCAGTCTTGGAACTTTTTTACTATTTTGCTATTGTTTTTTTAATTATTTTATAGATCATGAAATTTGTGGATGTGGAGAAACCAAATATGTATAGTTTTTAAAAATAATTTTTTCCATAAATAGGGAAAAAAGTGAATGACAATATTTTTTTTTTTAACTTGGGATTCATTTACTTATATTTTTATTAAACAGCTGTTTTCCATTATTTTTTTTTGTACCACTAAAGGACTTAAACATGTGGTTCCCTGATTACTCATATAATACATTGCATAACTTAACTGGTGCAGTGTTTTATATCTGTTTAATAGGCATACATTGAAGGCAGACCTCTGGGCCTTCATAAGGCTGCTGAATGGCATGTAAACCCATTGCACCTCATGATCGCGTTGCAGGGGAGCTAATGGATGCTCCCTCTGAAACCCCCTATATCTAGCTTTTGCTTGGTACTGTAGTATCTAAGAAGTTAAATGGTCAGGGTCGAGGTTTTTCTGATGCTGGCCATAAGAGCAGAAGCCTTCTTGGCATTTAAAAATATATATATTGTATATTATGTAATTATTTTATTGATCGGGAAATTTTTGATGTGTAGATACCAATCATTTATAGGTTTTTAATTTTCCATAAATAAGGAAAAAAATGAAGGAAAAATTGAATACTTGAATTACTTGGAATTTGTTTCTCTATTCATATATTTATCAAACTGTTTTTTTTCTCCCAATTTATTAGTCCCGCTAAAGGAATTTAACATGAGAGAGCCTGATTGCACATATAATACACTGCATGACCTATACAGTGCAGTGTAATATACCTTGTCAGTTTAAAACTGACAGGCACCACATTAGACTCTCCAGCCTCTCCAGTGGCTTAAAGGGGTTGTCTCACTACAGGGATTGCTTTTTATGTTAAAGATCTTGCAAAAACAAGTCACTTTGCAACATGTGTCCATTAACAGTCTCCTACCTACTCCTAGATATCCCCTCTTGTATGGGTTGCATCAGCTCCTCGGGTCGCTATAGCTACAGACCTGTTTGATCTCTGATAGGCTGCCAGTGCTGGTCGCTATAACTACAGACCTGGTGTCCTCAGCAGCTCATCACTGAAGGCCAGTAGTAGCCAGTAAAAGCCAGTAAACACGCCCCTGAATTAAAAAAATGAAACAGAGAGAACAGGACTGAGGTAAAATGAATCGATGTAATGAGACAACCCCTTTAAAGGCGACGTGTCACATTGAACATGCTATGTGTTCTGCAGGCAGCAGGTTATAGAGCAGAAGGAGCTGAGCAGATTGGTTTATTGTTCTGTGGGGAAAAATTCAGTAGAACTTGTATTATATTCATTTAAATCCATTCTTATTTTGGGTTAAGGAATCCAGTGGGCGGTCTTATCAGAGATACCTGTCAATTACAGATAAGACCGCCCATTAGATTCCTTATCCCAGGATAAGCAGATATTTAAATGGATAAAATACAAGTTCTACTGAATATTTCCCTACAAATCTATATATCAATCAGTTCAGCTCCTCTTTCCTATAATCTGCCGCCCACAGATCAGATTGTGTTCAGTGTGACAGGTTCCCTTTAACACTGTTAACCTACTGAACTTGTTAACCTACTGTGTTAACCCATTGCACCCAACGATCGCGTCGCAGAGGAGCTAATGGCCTGACAGAAGGAACACCCTCGCTCTGAAACCACCTAGATCTCACTTTGACTATTAATTGTAGCATCTAAGGGATTAAATGGCCAGGATGGGGGTTCCTCTGATCTCAGCCATAGGAACAGGAGCCCGGCTGTTGAGAACCGGCTTCACCCGACACAGGAAGCCTGTGCCGGATGATTCCAATCCTGCAGGAAAAAAAGCCAGTCGGAGTAAAGCCTATTAGTGACCACCAAAAAAAAGGATTGTTGGTCACAAAGGAGTAAAATGTAAAGACCTTACAATTAAGCCACCTTCCTTCAGAATAGTTGGAAAGGCAATTTACTTTTACAGAAGCCAGATGGTTTCATCTCGTTATCAGATTTATTTCTTGTTTTGTTTCACATGGATGGATATTACTGTCTACAATAACCACCAATGTATCCTATTCCTGGAAGGATGATCCTTTCCAGAGCACTGCTCACTTTGCACATCAAGAAAGTCATTCTTTTTATGGCGTAAAATGAATCCAACAAGAAGAAGGAATAAAGCCAGATTTGAATTGGCGCGTCACAGTGAATTGTCGAGTCTCATTTTCAGTGTAAAATGCGCCTGAATATATCAAAGTGTTTTTTGTGCGTTCATAAATGGTGTGTAAAGTTCATCGCGCCTCGCCTGTGTGTTTGCCGCATTACGAAACTTAGGTGCATAAGTAATGCGCCAAACATGTATTAAGCTTATAGACAGGCTGGAAGTAAAAGAAGTCATTAGAATAGCATGTAAGTGAATAGAAACTATGGTACGGATTCTGCTCGGAGGACCACAGGTCCCAGCAATACCTGTGCTGTGATGGCTGTTGCCGTATGTAGAATAAAGGGTGAGAGCAGCAAAAATAAATTTAAAATTTAATGTAGTAAAAAAATGTAAATATAAAAAATCTGAATAACAATCAATGAGTTTTTAATGTAAATTTATTTTAGATTCTATTAATTTAAAATACATTTTATACTAGATAATTTTATATTTTTGGGATATTATATATTTGTATATTAATTTTATATGATTACATTTTTCATTAAAGTAATAATTAAATTTTATATATTTTGATAATTACAATAAATTACTTTTTATTATTGTACTGGTGTAAGTTTAGAAATATTGGACATTTTTGCCCCTTACAGCAAATCTATCTCCATCTCAACTCCTCAGGCTCAGGCAGATCACATTGAGATAGATCTGCCTGTCAGAGCAGTAATGCGCCTAGTTTTGCCGAACCACATTCATATATGTGTCTAATATTATGAGTGCAGTGCGACACCCCAGAACGTCCCCAGAACACCCCTTCATGTTAGGCGCGTTAGAAAGTGCCAAGTCTTACGAACAATGCGGCCAACACATTCATTAGGTGCATTAGACATTGTAGCCAGCTCAGTTAGGTGCATTGTACGCCAGAAAAAGGGTAAAAAACCCGATCATACATGTTGCCCCAGGTCTCATTTATCAAAGCTGTCTAAGGGTATGTTCAGACGGGCTTTAGCAGGTGTATAGCGGCGCTTACTGTGCACACCGCTATACGCCTGCTGCTTTAGTAGTATGCGCTGGCCATCGTGTACTTCTAAGGTCCTCATTTACTTATGCTTCCCCCAGCGCATAATGTGCGTGCCCAGTGGTGTAGCAATAGGGGTCGCAGCGGTCGCAATTGCGACCGGGTCCCTGAGCCAGGGGGGCCCAAGAGCCCCACACGCGCCACCGCTGCGATCTCTAGTTATTGCACAGGCCCTGCGGTTCTGCTTAGCATCCGCAGGGGGCCGTGCTCTTTACATCACTACAGCTGCTGTAGCGGCGCCTCTCACCTCTGTTCTTCTGCAGCCCGTGATCCGATCGGCCCCTCCTCCGTCTCTCTACTTACGCTTTCCCTGGCGTGTACTATGCGTGCCGCTATACGCCTACTGCTTTAGAAGTATGCGCTGGTCAGTGTGTACTTCTAAGGCTCCCATTTACTTACACTTTCCCTGGTGTGTAAGTGCCAGGAACCAGTGAAATGTCACTTCTTTCTCCCGGCGCTCAGTACGTGCTGGGGAATACGATGTGATATCATAGCTCTCAATGAGTGCTATGATTTCACCGTATTTCTGGGCTGCGCTATAGGCATATTGCAGTGCAATTACGTGCCGAAGTACACTCTGCAAATACACCGTGTGAAAATACCCTAAGGCCCCGTTCACACGCCGGTTTTGGCCTCGTCGGACCTCGCCGCAAACTCGCGTCTCCCGCGCGGGTTTGCGGCGCGGGCGGTGGGCGTGCTCTCGGCGCGGGAGGGGCGTGGTTTGGGGCGCGGCTTGCGCCGAGGGTTTGCCCACCATGCAAATTAATAGCAGGGGGCAAACCGCGGCGTGAGCCGTGTTCCAGCCGCCCACCACCCGCGGCGACACCTGCGGCGATGCCCGCTGCAGCACCGCGCAGCCGCCACGCAGAGCACTCCCTGTCAGGAATTGACAGGAGAGTCCTTCACACGCGCGGGTTTGGCCGCGGCCCGGGCCGCGGCCAAACCCGCGGAATGTAAATATTAACGCGGTTTCCCATAGGAAACCATGCTAATAAACTAGGCGCGATTTGACCGCGGTTATGGCCGCGGAAACCACGTCGGAACCCGCGGCCATAAACGCGGCCAAATCCATCGTGTGAACAGGGCCTAAGAGTAAGGGCTGGTTCACACGACCTTTATTGCTTACGTCAAACGTCTACGTTTTGATATTGTAACATATCGCTTGATGTATCCACAGAATATAATGGTGAAACGTGAAGTCAAAACTGCCTCTTTTTGAATATCTTTGACTCGCTTTACGTTCATTTACTGTTTTTTTTACTCTCAGAAAAACGTAGTCTATTACATTTTTGTGTCCTGCAAAAAAGTACGTGAAAGTCAAGGAGCGTTGTATACAAACGTACAGGTATACTTTTTAATTCATTTAACGTATACATTATTCTACTGTATTGAAAACCAAAAATTTTTGAAAAAGAGACTTTTGACTAAAAACGTATACAAAAAAAAAGGGATACAAATGTATGTAAACATATAACTATATGGTAGACTGTATATCTATACTGTGTGGTAAAAACATCATGTGAGCCAATCCAGAGCAACCAATCAGAGCCCATAATACTAATCAGAGCTCATAGCAACCAATCAGAGCTCATTACACGATCAGGGGTTTATACAACAATCAGACTCATAATATAATCAGAGCTCATAACAACCAATCAGAGCTCATAACCTAATCAAGGGCCCCACAACCAATCAGAACCGCTTTCATCTTTTTATACTGCCTGGAAAAAAAAAAAGCTGAGCCCTTTATTGGTTCTAGAGCCTGATTGGTTGCTATAGGCAACAAAGACAGTATTAGAGGTCTTCACCAAAGAGTGGAGCTGTGCAGAACATGAGGTGTATATATTTGTGCTCCAAAGCTGAGGACCATGAAACAATAACATTTTTTTTAACCATGTGTCAACTAGGCCTTATCATTGCCCGAGCACATACAGCCACGCCCAGCAAACCCTCCTCCAGCAAACCAGCTGCCAAACAATATTGCTGTTGCCAGGGTCTTATTTAGATTTTTCCTCCCACAAGTAATACGTACGTACATGTCGAGTCACATTATTATGCCCAATAATTAATCCAGGTAAAGACATTGCAGCAGGAAGCAGCTAAACGGGCTGACCTTTTCATAAGGTCCTGGTGGTTTTCCAGGTATCTGGGGCCCACTTTCTCCCCAGTTGGGGAGCCAAAAAATCAAACCCACCCTCAGGGGGCCCCACACTGCTGGGGGGTCCCTCGAGCAACACCCCCCATGCGGGGCTCCACATTTCTGGGGGGTCCATAGAGCCAAAAACCCCCACCAGGGGGTCCCCCCAAACTGCTGGAGGGGCCATTGGGCCCAAAACCCCATCCAGGGGGTCCCAGCTGTGGGGGGTCCATAGGCAACCCACCCCTCCCGGGGACCCACACTTGGAGGAAACCCCTAGCCAACACCACCATCCAGGGGCCCCACAGCTGTGGGGGCCTAGAGCCAACACCACCATCCAGGGGCTCCCCACACAACCGGAAGGTCCATAAACCCAAAAACCACCACCCGGGTCCCACCTGCTGGAGGTCCAAAGCCAAACCCAAAACCCCCAGGGGCTCCCAAGCTGTGGAGGGTCCATAACCACACCACCATCCCGGGGCCCCCACTGCTGGAGGGCCATGACCAACACCACCCTCCGGGCTTTCCCCCGCTGTGGGGCCATAACCAACACCCCCCACCAGGGGCTCCCTTGGAGGGGCCAAGAGCCAAAAACACCACCGGGGGGCCAGCTGCTGGGGCCATGAGAACACCACCCTCAGGGGCTCCCACAGTTTTCTGAGGGGCCCTAGAGCCAACCCACCATCCCCGGGGCCCCCCCACAGGGGTGGGGGGCCCATAGAAACCAACACCACCATCCCGGGGCCCCCAGCTGTGGAGGGTCCATGACCAACACCACCATCCCGGGGGCCCACAGCGCTGAGGGGCCTAGAACCAAACCACCACCAGGGGCCCCCAAGCTGGGAGGCAAAAGGCCCAAAAACCACCATCCAGGGGTCCACAGTGCTGGGGGATCCATAGAAAAACACCACCATCCAGGGCCCCACAGCTGTGGAGGGGCCATAGGCCAACACCCCCATCCAGGGGGGACACAAGCTGCTGGGGCCATAGAGCCAAAACCACCACCAGGGGGGCCCCTGCTGGAGGGCCATGAGCCAAACCAATCCAGGGCCCCCACTGCTGGGGGGTCCATAGAACCCCAAAACCCCACCCCGGGTCCCCCAGCTGCTGGGGGGTCCAAGGCCCAAAACAAACCATCCAGGGGCTCCCACAGGCTGGGGGGTCCATAGAGCCAACAAACCCTTAGGGGCTCCCACGCTGCTGGAGTTTTCCCTAAGCAAACCCAACCAGGGGGTCCCAGCTGCTGGGGGGCCTAGGCCCCACCCCCATCCAGGGGCTCCCTGCTGGAGGGGCCATAAGCCAACCCACCATCCAGGGGGGCCAGTGTGGAGGGTCCCTGCCAACACCACCATCCGGGGCCCCACGCTGGGGGTCCTTGAGCCAACACCCCCACCAGGGGCTCCACACTGCTGGGGGGGTCCATAGAGCCAACACCACCTTTAAAAGGGGTCCCCAGTCGGAGGGGGCCATAGAGCCAACACCACCACCGGGGGTCCCCCCCACTCTGGAGGGGGCCTTGAGCCCAAACCCCATCCAGGGGCCCCCAAGTGCTGGGGGTCCATAGAGCCCAACACCACCACCAGGCCCCACAAGGGTGGGGGTCCCTAAGCCAACACCCCCACCGGGGTTTTCCCAGGCGGGGGGGTTTAAGCCAACCCACCATCCAGGGGGTCCACAGTGCTGGAGGGTCCCCTAGAGCCAACACCCCCACCAGGGGGGCTCCCAAATGCTGGAGGGTCCCCTGAGCCAACACCACCTCCGGGGGGTCCCATAGTGCTGGAGGGCATAGAGCCCAAAACACCATCAGGGGCTCCCCCAGCTTTTGGAGGGTCCAAGAGCCAACCCCACCATCCAGGGGCCCCAAGGTGCTGGACTCCATAAGGGGGCCCCCCACCAGGTCCCACAGATGCGGAGGGTCCATAGGCCCCAACCCCACCATCCGGGGCCCCACAGCTGCTGGAGGGCCAAGAGCAACACCCCCCTCCAGGGGCTCCCAAGTGCTGGAGGGCCAAGAGCCAACCCACCCCTCCAGGGTCCCAAGATGCTGGAGGAGCCCTAAGCCCAAACCCCCATCCAAAGGGTCCCACAGCTGCTGGAGGTCCATAGAGCCAAACCACCCTCCAGGGGCCCTACAGGTGTGGACACCATGGGGCCAACACCACCCTCCAGCTCCCCAGATGTGGAGGGGCCATAGAGCCAACACCACCATCCCGGGGGTCCCACCTGCTGGAGGGTCTAAAGAGGGGAAACACCCACCCAGGGGCTCCCACAGCGTGAAGGACCATGAGCCAACACCCCCATCCAGGGGGCCCCCCAGCGCTGGAGGGGCCAAAAGATTCAACAAAACCCCCAAACCCGGGGGCCCCACAGCTGCTGGAGGGTTATAAGCCAACAAAAAACCCCGGGGCTCCCAAAGTGTGGAGGGTCCATAAAGGCCCAAAACCCCATCCAGGGGCTCCCCACAGCTGTGGAGGTCCCTAGAGCAACCCCCCATCCGGGGCTCCATTTAAAGTGGAGGGCCAAAGCCAACCCACCATCCAGGGGGTCCCAAAATCTGGAGGGCCATAGAGCCAAACCCCCATCCGGGGCTCCCACATGCTGGGGGGGCCATAGAGCCAAAAACACCATCCAGGCTCCCACAGCTGCTGGGGGGCCAAGGCCAACACCACCATCCAGGGGCCCCAAATGTCCAAAGGGTTCAAGTCAGTGGAATAAAAGAGCCATGATTGTACTTGGAAGTCTTGGTCTTGATCTTCCAACGAATGTCAGACATTTCTGGCTGTGTATTACATCACATTGTCTTGCTGAAAGAAGCCATCAACCCCAGAGAAAACAACCAGCATATATAGGTGTATGTGATCTGAAAAAAGGCATTCATACCCAACTTGTCAGAAACCGCCTTCCACATGGATGAGTGGCCCAGAGAATGCCACAAAAACAACTCCCAGACCATAACACTGCCCCACCCAGCTTTTGTTTTTCCACAATGGTTGAGGGGGTTTTTTTTCTGATCTTCTCACCCGACCACCAAAAACCATCTGTTTAATGAAAGGGGAAAGGGTGCAGCAGTGTTTACCCCTTTGAAAGTAGAAGAGATGAAACAAGACCGCAGACACCCTGTTCTAGAATGGAGAAGGTGAGCAAAAGCATTTTTTTATGAGCCACCAGGATCTACCTATTCATTTTTTTTGGGGGGAACCAGACAACCCCTTTATAGTGTCTAATGTTTTGTGAAGAGTCTTAGGGGTCAATCTATAAGGTTAGGGTCACTTTGGTCGCAGTATCATCTTAAAAGGTCATTGTGTCCTATCAAGGACATGGGAGAGTGATTTCAATAAAGGTAGATGGACACCAATGGTAAGGGTCTTTTGATGGACTTGTAAGAGCTGCTCAGCTGACACAATGGCCCAGATGAATAAAAAGTGTCATTGTGGAAAGTGTCCTAGGTAGGTGACTTCATGCTTATATTTGAAAGTTTCTCATGGCACTTTATAAATGTGTCAACTGCCCGTGTGCCAAAAAAGTGACCTACACTGTGACTCATTTTGCCTTAGCCTCGCCACTTTGAAAATGGAATGAATAACGACGCATGAATCAAGACACTTTTTGGAAGGCTACATAAATGTGTCGTATTGTACAAGTTGGCATAGACATGACCCCTGACGAGTGGCACAGACAAACCTGGCGGTCGTGATGTCCGGACTCATTGTAAGACAAATTGCCTGTGTGCCAAAAAAGTGTCCTACACTGTGACTAATTTTTGGGCCTTACCCCTCACCCAAACTTTGAAATTTGGCAGGAAAAAATTTATGGATGCACTAAGACATTTTTAAAAAGCAAATTTTAAATGAGTTTTTATCAAAAAAAAATTTGGCATAAACACGACCCCTGAAGGGTGGCGCAAACACAAGTGTCAGTCTTGTCTTACAGACTTTTTGGTGCCAATGCTTTTGGAATATGTTGGATATGACACACGCCATTATTTCTGTCTTAACCTATGCTAGAAAACTGGCGCAGCAACTTTAATACATCGGGGCCAATGTGTTTGCAAGTTTTTCCTCTGTTTTAAAATTTCTGAACCACCCCCGTTTTTTAACAAAATTTTGAGGGGGGAGGGGCCCCAATCCGAAGATGTAGAGGGAAAAGAAGCACCCGGGAGATTAAAAAAGGAGAAGACGGGCCCAAAAACAATCAATTTTTCCTTTGGTTTTTACTTCGTAAGGAATAATGTAAAAAGGGCCTGGCAAGAGGGGGATGATGCTTTTAGCACTAGTGAAAAAAACCAAAAACCAGGCTTAAAAAGCAATCCTCAAAAACCTTTTTTAAATCCCCATAGGGGCAAGTTTATTGAAAGCCCATGGGTTTGGGGAAATTTTTAAAAAACCCCTATAGCACAGAAGGTTTTTCCCCTTTTATACATAAGACAAATGGGGACTCTGAGTATAACATATTTTTAAATACCACCAAAACAAAGGGAAAAAACAATATCCTTAAAAATTTAAATTTTTTATTTAGGTTGGGTTTAAACCCTTGCTTTGGGGTTCAGTTCGAAACCTCCAGCGCATATTTTGTTAGGAATGACGGAAACAATAGTACAACAAGCGACGCTATTTTTTTCTTTTAAAACAAGGGGACCCCTGGGGGAAAACCCCAAGGGACCCATTGTTTCCAGGGTAAAAAAGAACCCTTTCCCTTTCTTTTTAAACCTTGAAAGCTGGGGTTCTGAACGAAACCTTAAGGAGAGGGTAAAAATCAAGCCTTATTCATGATGCATAAAAAAATTATTAAAAAAAAAAAAGCCAAATGGGAAAGGATTGAAAAAAGCCTCCGTGCCGGTTTTCCCGCTGTGGGAAAGCAGAAATTTGCGTGTTATCGCAATTTTCCCGCCACTTTTACTGCGCCTAAAAAAAAAGGGGCGTGAATTTGGGCACGGGGGGTGGGGGGTTTCCTGGGGGGGGACGCGGCAAATTTTTCAAAAAATTTCCGAGGCATGCTTGATCGCGGGTGGGAAAAGTAAAAGGCAAATTCACCCTTTTTACAGCTCCAAAAGGGTTAACCTTTGTTTGTGGTCTATCTGGGCGGAAAAAGTCAAAGTGGGGGGGAAATTCTTGTAATGTTTTTAAAATTTTCTACTTTTTTTACAGGCAGTACACTCTACAATAAATGATTTGTCAAAAAAAATAAATTTTTAAGCAAAAATTTCCTGCTTGGAGGAAACAGGTCCCAAAAAAGGCCCTTTGTGTGCTCCCTTTTTGTTGTATATACTGAATTTTTTTAAAGTTGAAAGAAACCCAAAAATTTAATTCTAAAATTTTTGTTAGGGAAAAATTTTTTAATTTAAAACATCTTGACAACATCATAAAGTGGCTTTTTTTGATTTTAAAAAATTTTTTGTTTTTTTCACGGACTTTAAAATAAAATTTTATAGGGGGAGTTTTTTTTTCGTAGGAGATAATTTATATATGGCATTGATTTTTATTGGAAAATTTACAAAAACTTTGATTTATTTTTTTACTTTGAAAATTACTGCCCTTTTTTGTGACATGTATTTGCACATTTCTACAAATTCTCCCTGAAAGAATCCTGGGGAACAGAGCCTTACCCCCTTTTAAAAAAAGAAAAAATGGATTTGCTTTTAAAATTGAATACTTAATAAACAAAACTTTATCCAAGTGCTCTAACAATAAAAATCAATGTTTTAGTAAATTTTTTCCAATAACATTAATCCCAATTTTAAAATTATTTTAATCTCATAAAAAAAAAATTCTCCACTATAAAATGTATTCCAAAGTCCTGAAAATTTTACACAAATTTTAAAAAACCCAAATAAGCCACTGATGAGGGTTGCCCCGATGTTTTTTTAAAATTTTTTCCCATACCAACAATTTAAATGTTTTTGGCTGCTTTCAATTTTTAATGCAATTTTCATTATTACAACAAAAGGCAGAACATTTAAGGTCTTGTGGGACCTTTTGGTCCCCAAACGGGGATTTCTATGTTCCCCAGGGCTTGTTCTGGTCGTTTTTTCCGGACGTATTTATGCCCCCGTAAATACATCACCAAATCAGCCTAAAAAAAGGAAAAAATCCCTTAAAATTGGCTATCAAGGGGAAAATTTCCGGACTTTATTTACGGAATATTTACGGCGTAAATACGTCCGGATTTCCCCATAGGTTTAGCCTTTTAAGCTACTTTTTTTCTTTAAATTTTTAGGTTTGGGTGGTGTATTTACGGACGTAAATACGTCCGTAAATACAAACGGGAACTAAGCCCGGGGAAAATTTTTTTTTTTGTTTCAGCTTGGAAAACCCACAGGTCCCAGCAAGACCTGTGCTTTTGCGGCCCCTTGCTTTTAAAATAAAAATTTAAAAATAAAAGGTAAAAAAAATTAAAACCAAAGAAACATCTGTAAAAACATCTGCTTTGGGTTTTAAATTTAATGAAAAAATTTTTTTGATTCTCCCCCTTTTTTTAAGCCCTTTTCCCTAGTATTTTTTTCTTTTTTGGAGAGCTTAATATATTTGCTTTTTTTTTAAATTTGATAAACTTTTTTTAAAACTTTGCAATCGATTTTATTAATTTTTGATTTTTCACTTTATTTATTTTTTCATTTAAAAGACAACTCTTTTGCTCTTAAACTAACTTTTTTAATTTTAATTTTTCCGGGTTTTCCAGCCGTCTCGAATCATAATACATTTAGGCCTTTTCCTTTCTGCCCCAAAATTTTCCGCACTGGCTCACACTGGCAGGGGGGGAACTTTAAAACCCGAATGTATGAGGCACCTCGGGCGCCGACAATAAAAATTGGGGGCGCAGCTTTAAACTAAAAATCCCCATGAAAACGGGCCCCGACGCCCCGATCTTCTTTTCTTTGTGCCCATAAAAACTATATTAAAGTTCTATAAGGTAGAATACAAGTGCTGTGATGTCTGCCCTTTTTTCATATAATTTGAATAAAAACAGGGGCAGTGACAAAAATTGTAAATCATTAAATAAAAATGTTTGTACCTGTTTGAAACCCCACGATCCTTTTTTAAGGCAATGTTACACTGAATGGGGACAAAAAAAAGGGCCTGAAAGGGATTTTTTTCCTCCGTTTCAAAACCCGGCTTTTTTTGTCACCCTCTGTAAAAAAACTGCGGTCCCTTTCTTTTTTTTTTCCCGTCCCCCAATACAATTGTATTGAAGGGGAAGATCCCAAGAAAACAAAAGCGGGCGTTTTTTTCAACTTTATACAAATACGCCGGTCCCAAAGAAGCCCACGGGAGAAAAGACCAGCTGTGGAGACGAAAGCTCTCTTTTCTTTCCCGCCTAGGGGCTGAAAGGGGAACGATCGAAATTTTCGGCGCTTTTAAAAAATTAAAAAAGACCGAAGATACAATCGTAAGGCTATGCAGTATAAACACAGCCTAACACCCTCTTGGGGGAAAAAAGGAGAAAACGCTTTTTTCTTGCGAAGCCCCAGGTTTTAAAAGTGCAAGGAAAAACTTGTTGGGGGTTTAGGGTATGTTCGCCGCGTTTTGGGCCCTGGGGTAAACATACTTTTTATTAATCTTTTTAAAAAAACAATCCCCCTCATTAAAATCTTAATTAAGCTTTCTTTACGGGTTCAGAAACAAAAAAATACACCTCAAATTTAGGGCTGATTATTCAAAATTTTATTCAAAAACCCATCCCTTAGCAAGTTTAAATTTTTAGTTTTTCCTAAAATTATCAAAAGGCGTGTTTTTTAATGGCTCCCAAAAAAACCCAAAAACTTTTGACAAAATTACAAACCTCTGTACAAACACCGCCTAAAAATTGCCCTTTAAACCTTATATAAGAAATTTTTCACTTTTTTGGGGGGTCTGTGTCTAAAATTTCCCCCAAAAAATAAAAAGGACACAAGCGTTATGGAAGAATACACCTCATAGAAATTCTAAACTTTTAACCCGCTTTTCAGAATTTTGAATTTTTAATTTCCACATCACGTGTTTGGAACCCGTTTGTCAGACAAAGATGGACCCAAAAAAAGTATCTAATAAATAGCAAGGGTGATTTTTTTTGCTTTTTCTGTAAACACCTTTGGGTTCAGGGCGAGTTTATCGCCCTTTGGGGTTCATTGGTCTTTTGGGGCCGTCTTTCGGATCCCGGGCCAAGCTTTGACATTTCAATTTTTTGGTCCGAAAGGTGATCCCGGGTGCCTCTTTTTAACATCCAAAAACACAGCTGTGTGGGTTTTTTCCGTAATTAAACCGATTAACCCCCGTTTTTGGGGTGCGAAATTTTTAAAATCCAAAAATTAAATCCAAAAACGTTGTGGAACCACCCTAAGCCCTCCCCCCGTTTCCCCCCCCAAATTTGGGTTAAACCCGGGTCCTGTTTACACCAGGGCAAAGGGATCTTTTTTTTTTGATTGATTTTTAAAAATAATTTTCCTGTATTGTTTTTGAATTTTTTTTAAAAGGTCGGTTGAAAAAATCTTGATACCCCTTTTAACCCTTTTCATTTTTTTTAAACATTTACATCAAATCAGATTCATGTGTTAGGGTATGTTCACACGGGGTAAATTTGGGGAAAAGGGGACTGTAGGGTGATTCAATCGTGTGGGTTCTTTAAAACAAAGGGGGGCTGTCCCCATTCACTCCCTTTTTCAGCGGGAAAGTAAGCGGGGTAACGGGGAAAAGTCCCCCTTTTCTCCCCCGGGGTAAAAACGATCTAAATTTTAACCGGGGGAGACGAGAAATTTTTAAAAGTTCTTTATGGGGCTAGGGAATTTTCCCTAATTTGCGGAGGCTTTTGATCGTATTTAAAAAGGGAAAACTGGCGGGGAAAAGAAAACCCCGCTTTTTCACCCTTTTGAAAATACCCTTTTAATTTGGGGCAGTCAAAATCCAGACCTAATTCCCATTAACAATCTGTAGGACCTAAAAACAGCTGTTGGGGCAAAAAGTTCACTTTTTCCCAAATTTAGCTAGAGAAATTTTTACAAAAAGGGCTGGGGAAAAAAAAAATTCGCCCCCTTAAATGCAATGTTTTAGGTGTCCCCCCAAAAGACGCGTATTAAATTTGCTAGGGCCCCACAGCAAGGATTTTTTGGGCGGTCAAAATCTGAATCCCCCCAAGAAATGACCGTACCCGTCCTGTGTTTAATTTTCAATGGAAAAGGGAGGGTACAGCCGGATTTTTTTTTACTGAGGTCTTCCTAAACCAAAAACCGGAAGAATATAGAACATAAAATTTTGGGGGGGAATGTTTTTGGATTTTCTGTTCTCCAATGTTTGGGCCAATGGGTAATCGAAAATTTTTACCGCCGTTTTTTTTAGCAAAAAAAAAAGGGGGGGTGGGCCAGTCGAGAAATTTTTAAAATTTCCTCAGATTTTTTGGGGGGACTTTTTCAAATTGCTGTGTTAAACCCAGCCCCTTTGCCCTTTCAGTAATGTTTGGGGCGTAAAAAAAGTATTGACCGGAGGGGGTGAAAACATATGAATTTAAAACTTTTTTGTTTTTTAATTTGCAAAAAATTTTGAAAAATAAATTTTTAAATTTTCTTTACACTTTACAAAAATTTTTCTTTGTGTTGTTCTATCACTTTGTTTACGTAATTTTCAAAAAAGAGGAAAAAGTTTTTAAGGGGTCTGAATACTTTTGCAACCCACTATATATAAATGGGCAAATATCACAACATTTGTATTCTACTTTATAGCCCTTTAATTTAGTTACCATATATTTATTTTGGTGATTGTTTATTTTACTCATCTTAGAGGTAAAGGAGGCTGCATCCCCCTATTGGTGCTTTATTTGTAAAGGTTTTTTTTATGTATTATGAATAAATAAAGTATTTTATTTTTTATATAGTTCATGAATATTGGATTGCTACTTTGTTGATGGTTGTTTATTAATTTTTTGCGTTGCTTAAATTTTTTATGCTTTTCATAATTTTGCCCAAAATTTTTTTTAGGTGGTTTTAAAAAAGGTTTTTTCCCAAAACTTTTAAAAACCTCCCTACCCTCTTTCCCCGTGCTGAAAAAGAAAAATTTTGGGGGCAAAAAAATTCCCCCAAGAGTGACTGTGGCGAAGGTCTGGACTGGCACACCCATATTTGTTCTGTAAGGTTTAAAAAATTTGGCCCAAAAAATTTTTTAGGTACTTAAACCTTCCCTTCACCTGAAAAAACCCCTTAAAAAAAACCTTTGGGGGGAAATTTTAGGATTTCCAGGGTTTTAGGAAAGTTTCCCAAGGGTAAAAGGTGCTACACCAAAAAAAGGGGCCCCCTTTTGGGGCGTTTACTCTGTGGGCCTTTGGGGCAGGTATAAGGGGTTGGGCCCCCTTTAAATAAGGGGGGTTACCTTTTTATTTGTGCCCCTTTGCAGCTATCCAATTTGCTTTTTGGATATCACACCAAAAAACACCCTTGGACCCAACGTAAAAAAAGGGAAAGGCACCTATAAAATAATTCTTTTTTGTATTTTCCCCCCATGGTTTTTAAATATTTTGTTTTATGGTGATTTATGTTGTCTATATTGCTGATGAGAAGTAGGTTGAAATTTATTTTTTAGATACAAAATATTAGAAGTTATATTTTAAGCCAAGTACTACGACTGTGATAATAAAATAGAAAATTTAACCCATTTAACCTCCCATCACCCCGCTGTGGCTTTTTGTTTTCCCCTATTTTCCTTTTGATGACTTTATGTTCATGGTTAAAACGTTGAAAATCTCTGGCCCCTGCAGTCCCAAAAGCCCCCCTTTTACAGCGTGTGACCATAGAGGTCCGTGATTGGCTGCATCATCAAGTGATCCATGGACGTGACATCACTGAGGGACTGGGGCAGAGGACACCGAAGCTCTGGCAGTGCTGGAATGGTGGTGAGGACAGAGGTAAGTATGGGTAAATTCTCTATTAGAGCACAGTGAGAGGTGGTGGGAAAGTTTTTAAAAAATCTTAGGGAAAAACCCCCTTTTAAAATAATGTTTCCCAAAAATTCCTAATAAATTTGTACAAAAAACACACAAATTTTATTGGGGGCCGCAAGATTTTTTTTTTTAACAGCCTAGATGATGAAAAAATGGGAAAAAAAAGGCGGTTTTGGTTTTTCCCGGGAGGGGCAACCCTCTGGGGGGTTTTTTGGGGGGGGAAGGATTTAAAATGGTACGGTCAAGTCCGGTAAATAAATTTTTAGGGTAAAATCCGGTGTTTAAAGTCACATCAGGTGGTGGGTTTTTTTTGGTGGTTCGGTTTTCCCCCCATAGTATGGTCAATCCAAATAAACGTTCAAAACCAAACCCAAAAATTTCAGAAATGAAAGGTTTTTTTTTCAGGAAGGGGATGGGGAAGGATTGGGTAACTGTTAAGACCCTGCTCCAAAATCCCTCTCCTTTTTTCCTCCTTCTTCCATTCTGGGTTTTCATTTTTTTTGGTTTTTCTGGAGAAAAAGGGGCAGCTTTTTTCTACTTTTGGGCTCACTTACTGTTCCCCATTCACTCTTGTAGTAAACACCAGTGTCCTTTGACTTTTGATATTTAACATTGGTGTCCCGTAAAAAACATAATAAAAGGGTGGTGAGATTTAAAAGACCGGGAAAAAAAAAGAAAAGGTTTTCTTTGGAGCCACCCAAAAAGGGGGCACCCACCTTCAAAAACTCTGGGGGGCATTAAAAGGGGTCCCAGAAAACCGTAATTTTTAAAAAGTATTTTTCCCTTATCTTTTCCCCTTTCGATCCTTTTCCCGAACTTTTTGCCTTGGGCACTCCCTTTTACTTCTTGACGAGTGGGTCGTCTTTCCTTCGATGTTTGATGGTTTCTTTTATTTGACTTTTAATGAGTTTCTTCATTTTTTTCTTTTTGACTTTTATCAAACTTTCATGGTTTTTTATTGCTGCCCCTCCCTAAATTGATTTTTTCATCTTTGCTGGAGCTCTTAGAAATTTTTATTTAAAAAAACCAATTTTAAAACCTATACCAAGAAACCCCCCCCTAGAGTTACTCTCCAGTTAAAGTAACATTTACTAGCAACTATAGGCGTTATTGGAGACCTGATGAAGACTATGGTAAGAAGATAGAAAATAACTTTTCATCTTTTTCTTTTTTTTGCTTTTTTCCTTTAAATTTGAGGGCCCCCTAATTTTATGAAGGGGCCCTTTTTGGATTTTAGAACAAATCTCGACAGTACAGCCCACAAAAAAGGGCAGGTAAACATTGGTCCATGTTTTATGCCCTTGCTTTTATAACCCCAAAATCTTAAAATTGTAGTTTTTGTGCTTTGGGTTTATTTTTTAAATGGGAGTCTTTTAAATTTTTACTTTAAAAAAGGAAAATTTTTGCCCTTTTCAACCAGGGGGTGCTTGATTGGTGGAATCCCTCTTTATCTTTGCCAGTATATACCCGGGCACACGCCATGCAATATTCCTCTGTGGCACCTGCAAGATATGCTAGCCAGTCGCATAACGAAGGGCACCTGTTGGAAATATTTAGGGAGACAAGTCAGCTGGAGATCAGTGGGACATGGATATGTATAATGGAGACATAACAATAGGAATTACGCTGCAGAGAGTATCATTAAGATGTTTTTGTGACCCCTGTTCTCACTGTTTGCTGTAAAACTGTGGAATATAGCGGACTCCAAGTATGCACGCCTTGTTAGCAATCTGTTATAGAGGAAACATATCCGCATCTAACAAGGAAGGAAAGAAACATTTACTATTGACACCAAACATCATATACAATAATATTTCATGTATTTATTATATAAGATATACAGTGCCTTGTGAAAGTATTCGCCCCCTTGAACTTTTCAACCTTTTGCACATTTCAGGCTTCAAACATAAATATATAACATTTTAATTTTTTTTTGTGAAAAATTCAAAACAAAATGGGGCACAATTGTGAAGTGGAAAAAAAATTTATTGGATATTTTAAACTTTGGTAAAAAATAAAAAAATGAAAAAAATGGGCCGTTTCAATTATTATTCAGCCCCTTTACTTTCAGTGCAGCAAACTCACTCCAGAAGTTCAGTGAGGATCTCTGAATGATTCAATGTTGTCCTAAAAAAGTTAAATTTTATCTCTTTATATTTGAAGCCTGAAATGTGGCAAAAGGTTGAAAAGTTCAAGGGGGCCGAATACTTTCTCAAGGCACTGTATCAACATACAACTGTCAGAAATCAGAGGAGATAAAGCAATGTTCTGAAGATCTCTAGAGAAGTCAATAGTAGAGAAATCAGCAGAATGTCTCTCATATTTTTCAATTAGTAGAGGGATATAGACTGTTTCACCTGTTCACGGGACCGATAGTAATAGGCACATATATAACGTCTAAGCCTCCTCAAGTAAGCCCCAAAGACGGCAATAAAAAATGCAAATCCGTGCAGGCACCCTGTAGAGAGAGATGGAGAGTGAGCGGTTAATGTCCAAGAGAGGATGATGGAAGAAGACCAGGAAGATTCTGGAGCAATTCTGGGAAAATTTGCTTTGGGAGAATTTCCTATTATAGGCCTTTCCATCACAGAAGATAAGGAAGACTTGGAAGCTCCTTATTTCATCCTTATTCCATACAGAACATTTGCACAGATTTGTTATCTCTACTTCTGATCTGGACAAGGTTCTGCTTTCTTACTAGCTTTATTCTTTCTTTACACAACAACATCTCTCTTGTCTATGAAAACATACCGATAGCAAGGTACATAAAGTAGTCTGGTTCTGATGGCTTTACTGCACATTTCGCGGTATGGCTGGTTATATTACTTTTCTGAAGGGTTTCAAATGCACTGGCCACAGCGCAGTACATCTCATCTGCATGTCCAGTCCCATTCACCAGCAGAGACAATATCAGAGGAGCTGAGACAAGTAGAAGAATGATAGACATGTTATTAGGCGTATGCAGGCAGATACAACATCACTACTTCTAATTTATATATGTTCAGACACCAGCCTCATACTGGAGTGCCCTGGGTCCACCAGTAGAAGAGTGGATTCTTAGGGTCAGCCCTGACGTTTATTCTTGGGGCCAATCATTGGAGTTGATCTTTAGGCCCCCCACCAGTGGAGTTGATTCTTGGGGCCCACCATGATTCTTGGATTCCACCCCACAGCTACTGCACATGACTTTTGCACTCTGCCTCTCTATCTCTGCCACTCTCTTTGAAAAGCAGCCCTTGGCTTACCATGCCCAGCCCAGGCTCACCAAAGGTTTCCAACGCTCTCCTAAGGCTAGTGCAAGCCTGCTAAACAATTTTGTCAAGCCCTTAGGCTCTGTTCACACGGCTTAAAATGGGAAGTATTTCAGTCCGTAATTACACGCCATAGTGCGCGAATTACGGTGGAATTTCTTTCCCAGTCATTACGGTAATCCACAGTTCCCATAGAGAACTATGGATTACGTCTCCTCTCCCTGCTCGGCGAATCCGCCGCGGGGGGAGACAAGTGACATGTGAATTACTAGCGGCATATATGCACCGCTGGTACTAAAAGTCTATGGGCTGGCGAGGTGCTGGCCCCCCCCCCCCCCCTCCCCCCCCCGCCCCGTCCACAGGGGGAAATTTTGCTGGCCGAAATTTACCCCCCGCAAAAAAACCCGTGTAAAATACCCTTAGAGATTGGGAAAAAATTTGTAAATCCCACGAATTATAGTTCCCCTCTACGGGGGGAACAAATTTTTAAATCCATAAAAGATATAATTATGCCCCACAAAAGGGGCACGAGGAAAGTGCGGAAGCTTTAAAGATTTAAAGTATTTTTTTCTTTTCTCGTGTTAGAAAATTGATTTTTTTGGGAGGATGTAAAATAAAGATTTACTAGGTTTGATGGTCCCCCAAAATTTGGAAAGGACGAGAAAGTTTTATTCTCCTAAAAGTCCTTTCTATGGAAAAATAGAATAACATTGCATGGTATGCTTACTTGGTCGGACAAATTTGAAGCCCTCGAACGGGGGAAAAGAGGGGCCAGAGTGTTGGGGTTTTTGTTTTCCTTCATCCATCAAACTCCATGAATTTTTGTGAGTGAAGGGGGTAGAAAAATTTGTCAAAATTTTAAAGTACCAGTATTTTTGCGATACGGAGGGCCCTGGAGGAAGAAAACACAGGTATTCTGGTTATATAAAGTAGTAGTATACGTGCATTTACATTATTGGTGATGAGTGAAATTTTTCACATATTTTACAAAAGGTAAGTACACCCTACTTTTTGAAAATTGTATTATATTTCATGGGACAACAGGGGGAAGATATGAATTTTGATAAAGTAAAATAGTCAGTGTACAGTTTGTATAACAGTGTAAATGTGGGTGCCCTAAGTAAAAATCAGCCACAGCCATCAATGTCTAAACCTGGCAAAAAAAAGTAAACACATCCCAAAGTGAAAAGGGCAAACTGCGCCCAAAATGTCAATTTTTTTGTGTGGCCCATTATTTCCAGCACTGCCTTAAATCTCTTGGGCTGGAGGTCACTAGAGCTTCACAGGTTTTCAGCCCCTGGGAACTTTTTCCCTCTCCATGCGACTACGGAGTGGGGATGTTAAAGACCTTGCGCTCCTCCACCTTTCATTTCAGGATACTCCACAGACGCTCAATAGGGATAAGGTCTGGAGACATGCTTGGCCAGTCCAGCATCTTTACCCTCATTTTCTTCAGCAACGCAGTGGCCATCCTGGATGTGTTTTGAAGCTGTTATGTAGGCATACTGCCCTTTGGTCCAGTTTCTAAAAGAAGGGGATCATGTTCTGCTTCACTTTGTCACTGTACATGTTGGCATTCATGGTTCCCTCAATGAACTGTAGCTCCCCACAGCTGGTATCAGTCATGCAGCCCCAAACCATGACACTTCCACCACCATGCTTGACTGTAGTTAAGACACACTTGTCTTTTTACTCCTGACCTGGTTGCCGCCACAAACGCTTGACCCCATCTGAGCCACATATGTTTCTCTTGGTCTCATCAGACCACAGGACATGGCTAATGTGTAGTCTTAGGGAGACATGTATGAAGCTCGCCACGTCGGGGCGCACCTTTCCGCCAGTTTTCCGGTGAAATGTGCGCCTGATTTATGTCGGCGCCGGGGCGCGCTCATACATACTATGTAAAGTCCGCCGCGCCTCGCCAGTGTTTGAGGCGCAGTGCGGGAGTTAGGCGCAGTGCGGCGCTGCGCCTATGATTCGCCGCCCGAGGTAGTACAATCATACATGCGGGGAAAAGTGCGCCGCGCCTCGCCAGTGTGTGAGGCGCAGTGCGGGGATATGGGTGCAGTGCGGCGCTGTGCCTAATATTCGCCGTCTGAGGAGGTGCGCTCATACATGCGGGGAAAAGTTCCCGCGCCTCGCAGTGTGTGGGGCGCAGTGCGGGACTTAGGCGCAGAAGGGACTGGCCTCACACGTATTCCGATTCGAGACAGGCTGGAAATCAGCGAGAAATCTTAAAAGGGATGTCCGTGCGGAGTAATAAATAAAAAAATCGCCTTTATAAAGGCGGAAAACATTCTCAAAAAAGAGCTGAAACTTCAAAAAGAAAATAGAATAAAAAAAAAAAACACTTTCCAAAAATCTAGAACGGTGCAATATCAAGAATTAGGATATTGGAATTTGCTGGGAAATACAGTAATTCAAATTCTGAAAGCTATTCTGATTGGCGGCAGAAGAAACCGAGCCAATCAGAATAGGGCGGACAGTAAACCCATTAAACCTATGGAGAAGTTTGGCCAATCAAAATCAAAGGGGGGACAATTCAAAATACAGTAAAAATGCAAGAAAGAAAAAGAGCTGATTGGCTGAGCTAGCGGGGGTTTGGCTATCTCGGCCAATCAGAATAGGAGCGACGGGGACCCTTTAAATTCCTTATGGAGGAGTATTGACCAATCAGAATAGGAGCAACAGAGACCCATTATAACCTATGGAGAATTTTGGGGACCAATCAAAATCAAAGGCGGGACAATTCAAAATAAGTAAAAATCAGAAAGAGCTGATTGGCTGAGCTAGGGGGGGGGCTGGCTATCTCCGGCCAATCAAAAAGCGCGGGACCCATTTATCTATGGGGGAGATGGCCAATCAACTGGGCCCAGGGCCTCATAATTAATAAGAAATCATTTTTATTAAGGGGTAAAACATTATCAGATAAAGAGCTGAAACCTACTCTAAAAATAAATCAGTTAAATCCCGAACAACGCGTTTGTCGCAGAGACCGGCTACATAGGGAATTGGGAATATTTGAGAATTGCCGGGGAATACAGTAATTCAAATTCTTTAAGCTCTTCTGATTGGTCGGCATAAACCAAACAATCAGAACAGGAGAGACAGTGGCCCATTCTAAACCTATGGAGGAGTATTGGGCCAATCAGAAAAGGAGCGACAGGGAACCATTATTTCTATGGAGAAATATTGACCAATCATATTCAAAGGCGGGACAATTCAAAATAAAGTAAAAGGCAGAAAACATCTGATTGGTTGAGCTAGCGGGGGCTCGTCCAGTTAGCCAATCAGAGCGCGAGCTACTTTCTCATAGAGTTCTATGGGGAAAAGAAATTTTAGAGCGAGCTTTGTATTGGCCCAAGTTAAAAGAGGCGCGGTTATTTGGACCATGGAGAGAGCGAGCGAAGTCCTATGGGTTTTCTAATGCAATCGGGGAACAACAGTACATGGCCGAAATCAAATTGTTGTCCGATTTTCCGGGTTTTATAAAATGAATAATAATATGGGAGTAAAGAAAAAAAAATATTAAATCAATAAAATCATTTTTATTTCTTTATTTTCGTTATCCAAGGATCAATAGTATGGGTGCAACGAAAATAAAGAAATAAACATGAATTTATTGAATTAATATTGTTTTTTCGTTACCCCCATATTATTATTTTATATACACATGGGGACAACTTCTGTACTCTTATAATTTGATTTCGGCCAGGTACAGTTTTATTTCAGATTGCATTAGAAAACCCATAAGAGCATCGCTCGCTCTCCCATTGGTCCAAATAACCGCGCCTCTTTTAAATTAGCCAATCAGAAACAGAGCTCGCTCTGCATTTCTTTTCCCATTTGAACTCTATGAGAATGTAGCTCGCGCTATGATTGGCTAAGCTGGAGAGCCCCCGCTAGCTCACCAATCAGCTCTTTTCTGCCTTTTTACTGTATTTTGAACTGTCCCGCCTTTTGAATATGATTGGTCAATATTTCTCCATAGGTTAGAATGGGTCCCTGCCGCTCCTATTTGATTGGTCAATTTCTCTCCCTGGTTAGAATGGGCCACTGTCGCTCCTATTCTGATTTGGGTGTTATGCCGACCAATCAGAAGAGCTTAAACAATTTTTAATTACTGTATTTCCGGCAATTCTCTCTTTTGCAATTCCTTTTGTAGCGCCGGTCTCGGCGACAAACGCATTGTTAGGGATTTAACTGATTTATTTTTAGAGAAGGTTTCAGCGCTTTATTGATAATTTATTTACACTTAATAAAAATTTTTTCTTCATCATACCCATGCCGCCCCGGCCTGAGGCCAGAGATTGCATTTTCACCGATATCTCCATAGACTACAATGGGAGAAGTAGTCGCGCTCTGATTGGCTGGGATAGCCAAGCCCCTGCTTTGTTCAACCAATCAGCTCTTTTCTGTATTTTTTACTGTATTTTGAACTGTCCCCCCTTTGATTCTGATTGTCAATTTGTTCTCCCTAGGTTTTAATGGTTTTACTGTCGCTCCTATTCTGATTGGCTGGTTTCTGTCCGACCAATGAGAAGAGCTTATAGAATTTGAATTACTGTATTTCCCGGCAATTTCCAATATCCTAATTCCTGATGTTGCGCCGTTCTACATTTTTGACGTTTGAGCTCTTTTCTGAGAATGTTTTCCGCCTTTATAAAGGCGATTTTTTTGGAATCATACTCCATGCCGCACGGAGATTTCTGTCGCGATCTTCTATCTGCTTCCTCGCATGTTCCATTCTCGCTTCACTTCGCCTCCACCGGAGCATTTAGACCAAAATAAACCAGGTCTGCCTGTCGGAGCTGCTGAGCGCTGCATTGCGCCGCACTTTGCCGACTCGCGATCGTACATGCCTCGGAGTTTTCGAAGCGCCCCCGCGTCCCGCCCCAAAAAACGCCCTACAGCGCGCCCACACCGCGCCCATTGCACGCCCCTTCATGCGAGGCGCAGCTGAAAGTGGCGAACGCTGCGCCTAACACCGCATCCCTGCGTCCGACAGCGGATTCGGCCCGGTGAGGCGCAGGATACGCCAGAAAACAGGCGTAAATCCCGTTCATACATGTCGCCCTTAGTCTGCTTATCTTCAGCAAACTGCGGATTTTTTTGTATCACCTTTAGAAGAGGCTTCCTTTTGGGACAACAGCCATGCAGACCAATTTGATGCAGCAGAGCTCTGAAAGGCTAACTCCCCACCCTTTTAACCTCCACATCGATGCTGGCAGCACTCATACGTCTATTTAGAAAGGACAATCTCTAGATATGAAACTGAGCACATGCACTCAGCTTCTTTGGCAACCATGGCGAGGTATCTTTTGAGTGTAACCTGTCTTGTTAAACCTCTTTATGGTCTTGACCACCGTCCTGCAGCTCAGTGTCAGGGTGTTGGCAATCTTCTTATAGCCTCGGCCATCTTTATGTAAAGCAACAATTCTTTTTTTCATATTCTCAGAAGTTCTTTGCCATGAGGTGGCATGTTAAACTTCCAGTGACCAGTGTGATAGAATGTGAAAGTGATAACACCAAATTTAACATACCTGCTCCCCATTCACATCTAAGACCTTGTAACACAAATAAGTCACATGACACTGTGGAGGGAAAATAGCAAATTTGGCACAATTTGTCACTTTTCACTTAGGGGTATACATATTGTGACGACTGTGTGTTGAGTTATTTTGAGGGCACACCAAAATTACACTGTTGTACAAGTTGTACACTGACAAGTTGTACAAGTTGTACACTGTCGTACAAGTTGTACATTGTATCAAAGTGTCATATGTTCAGTGGTGTCTTATAAAAAGATATAATACAATATTTATAAAAATGTGAGGAGTGTACTGACTTTTATGAGATACTGTATGCACATGCTATATATATATATATATATATATATATATATATATATAAAAATAAAACACTATATATATAGCGCAGAAAGTGAGAAAAGAGAGGCTCTAACTGTGAGTAGGTGTAAATGCAGAATAAGATTGTACAATAGCTGAACATGCTCATCATCTGGAAGTAAATCTCTGTGCTTTCCCTAAGCTCTCTGGCGATGCCGGCGGCGACATCATAGTATGCGCGGGTGGTGTTAGCGTACTTGTCAAATTCATTGACGACAGTGACATTGAAGCCAAACTGGTACTTAAACTTCCTGAGTAACGTCACCAAGGCTGTGAGGAGAAAGGAGAAGACAACATAAGAACATGTATACCTGCCAATATGATGACTGTCCGTGCAGCGCCACTGTATGCAAAGGTGTAGTACAACTCCTATCACCTGTGCTAATTCTGCCTCATTGCAGCCATTTGGTAAGATCCAAAAAGTTCATTTTTTTTCTCATTAATTTACACTCTGCCCCCCCATCTTGAAATAAAAAAAACAGAAATGTAGATATTTTTGCACATTTATTACACAAGAAAAACTGAAATATCACATGGTCATAAGTATCCAGATCCTTTGCTGTGACATTCATATTTAACTCACATGATTTCCATTTCCGTCTGATCCTCCTTGAGATGGTTCTACTCCTTCATTGGTCTAGCTGTGTTCAATTAAACTGATTGGACTTGATTACGAAAGGCACATACCTGCCTATATAAGAGCTCACAGTGCATGTCAGAGCAGATGAGAATCATGAGGTCTAAGGAACTGCTTTCGGCTTTCCTATGTCTTGCACTGAGGAGAGGCTTCCGTCGGCCGCACTCTGCCATAAAGCCCCGACTGGTGGAGGCTGCAGCAATAGTTGACTTTGTGGAACTTTCTCCCATCTCCCTATGGCATCTCTGGAGCTCAGCCACAGTGATCTTGAGGTTCTTCTTTACCTCTCTCACCAAGGCTCTTCTCCCACGATTGCTTAGTTTGGCTGGACGGCCGGGTCAAGGAAGAGTTGTGGTCGTCCCAAACTTCTTCCACTTTAGGATTATGGAGGCCACTGTGCTCTTAGGAACCTTGAGTGCTGCAGAAATTCTCTTGTAACCTTGGCCAGATCTGGGCCTTGCCACAAGTCTGTCTCTGAGCTCCTTGGGCAGTTCCTTAGACCTCATGATACTCATGTGCTCTGACATGCACTGTGAGCTGTGAGGTCTTATATAGACAGGTGTGTACCTTTCCTAATCAAGTCCAGTCAGTTTAACTGAACACAGCTGGACTCCAATGAAGTAGTAGAACCATCTCAAGGAGGATCAGACGGAAATGGACAGCATGTGAGTTAAATATGAGTGTCACAGCAAAGGGTCTGGATACTTATGACCATGTGATATTTCAGTTTTTCTTGTTTAATAAATTTGCAAAAATATCAACTTTTCTGTTTTTTTTCTTTCAAGATGTGGTTGTGTGTGTGTGTGTGTGGGGGGGGGGGGGTGTGAGAGTATACATTAATGGGCGAAGAAATGAACTTTTTGGATCTTACCAAATGGCTACGATGAAAGTATGAGTGAACAATTTAAAGGGGTCTGAATACTTTCCCTACCCACTGTAGGGAGCAATACATTTAGTGATGACCTTGAGAAGTGGCTGGGTCTGGGATTCCAAGAACGATTTTTCGCTCTGTTACAGAAGATTGTAGGATGGCAGCACAATCATATAGACAGAAGCGGGCAGAAACAGATTGGCTGACAGGCAGGATATTGCAGTAGGCAACAGGGCTGCCAATAAAAAGCGACTACCGGAATTATTATCAGAAGGAATGTGTCATACTTACGACGTTTGATGTGTTTCCTCATATAAGCCATCACGTATTCAGGAATAAGACAGAGGTAGATAATGACTGGAACACAAGAATATTGGTATAAATATAAGATGCTGGATATTTCGTCAGAAAGGGTCAGAAAGTGCATGTTTTGATCATTGTGACTTTATATTGGATTCTGTGATGTCGCCGCAGAGGTTGTATCACAGTGTCAGGGATCGGGTTATAATGTTGCATGCTAAGTTTGTATCAGCAGCCATAATCTGCACGGTGCGCCACATTACATGATGAATATTATATGATTGTGTCTCGTAATATTATACTTACTTCTTGCCAGACCACACAGAGGCCGAAACACTTCCATGATGTGACATAGGAATCCGAAGATTGACATAACCTTAAAGCAATTTTCCTTGGCTTCATCAAATCGCTTATGGCACCTTAAATATGGACGTTCCAGCTCTTCATTACAGACGTCACCGATGTTAGATATAAATGCCCACATAGAATGGAGGACCTTTCCTGTAGGAGAAATAAGACAGAGTCTGTTATAGAGAGACCAGGAACGGCAGAACAAGTTATAGGGATTTTCTTCTGTTTCTGATGATCCCTTTGTGGATGGTGAGTGTGTTTTTTATCAGATGTTTAGTTATTAGAGAAGGTTCCCGGATTCAGACCTCCACCTAGGAGCTAAAGGCGATAGTGGCATACAAGGAGGAGCTCTACCCACACAGCATGACACGGGAGTCACCAACTTCATAGATTATGTATCCTCAGAGCCTATAAGGTCAATGAATTTATACTATAGTCACAGCTTATGGAGTTTACAGTGCTTTGTTTTGAAGTATGGCTAGTGTGGCGTGCTGGAACTTGTGTTTCCATAGCAGCTGTCTAAGCTGCTATGGAACTACAAGTACCACTATGTCACACTATCCATGCCTCAAAATAAAGTACTGTAGAACCCATAAACTGTGACGGTACATGAGGTGACAAACCATCTAAACCTATATAAACCATAGTGTTAATAAAATTCCTAATAACAAACACAAAACTCCTGATTCCCCCCGAAGAAAAGCCAATTTATCTTGTAAGGGGGAAAAAAAGAGACACATAATAGGTATTAAAATCTAATTTATAAAACTGTGTTTTTTGTTTTTTTTTTTTTGTATAGTGAATGCTGGAAAAATAATAGCCAGAATTTTTTTTTTTAAATTCATCCTCCTAGAAAACATAATGAGTGATAAAGAAACTCTTATTCACCCCAAGCTTATACCAATGAAGGCATAAACTTTTCACGCAAGCAAAAATCCCTCCCTCAGCTCCGTCAACTGGAAAGAAAAAAGTTATGGCTCTTAGAATATTGTGACATAAAACATGATTTTTGTAAGTGGCAATTCTGATTTAGGGTTGTGAGGAGGGGCCTGTAAAAAAGTTGGGGTGTGGTGTGTAAAAATGGACAGCAAACTCGGGACAGCCGTGGGTGGCAGAAGTTGTAGCTACGCCATGGTCTCCCAGACTCCACCATTGTAGATCTTCAATGAGTTCTTACCGATGTGTTTAATGCCATTTATAACTTTCTGGATGTATATGTAGACTTTATTCGTGGTCGCACGCAGCTTCTTTCCAATATCCTTTAAAGCTTTCAGTGCATCTGGAAGGTAAAAGAGAATATTGGCATCACATTTACACAAAGCTCCTCATGCTGCATTGACGAGACATCATAACATTATTATTATACATAGCCAGGTCAAATTATTATGACCAGCAGCTAATATACAGAGTAACCTCCGTGTGCAGCATGAACAGCAGTTAAATGATCTGCTAATGCTAATGTATGGCGTGGGGGGAGCTGTAGCAATGACTGCCGCCAGGTCTTATTTTCAGGGGAGGCCTTATATTTCTAAGCTTAGAAAAAATGCACTATGTCTTATTTTCAGGATATGTATTATTTTCGGGAAACTATGCTGACTGCATCCCACAGACGCTGGAGGGTGCACGAGGGAGGGTCTATGGAGTCAACACAGTGATCAAGGTGATCCCACTGATGCTCAATTGGGTTCAAGTTTGAGGAATTAGGGGCTAGAGGAGTACTTGGAAGTCTTGGTCATGCTCCTTCAACCAATGTCAGACAGTTCTAGCCATGTGACATGTTACTTTGTCTTGCTGGAACATCCCATCCGCCCCAGGGAATACAATCAGTATGTATGGGTGTATGTGATTTGCAAAGATTAATTCATACCCAAATCAGTTGAGAGTATCTTTCACATGGATGACTGGGCCACAGAATGCCACAGAAACATTCCCTAGATCATAACGCTACCACCACCAGCTTGTGTTCTTCCAGCAATGGTTGCAGGGTTGTTTGTTCTCAGATGTTTCTATCCTGACACACTAATGTCCATCCATTCAATGAAGAAGAAAACATGACTCATCAGAGAAATCAACCCTCTGCCAGTAGATGTCCAATTTTGATACTGACTTGAAAACTGAAGCCTTTTCTGCCAATGCAGCTTTGTAAGCAAAGGTGCAGTAACATTCATCTGCTTTGGGACTCCATACACAGTAGGGTTAGCAGAGGTGCAGTAACATTCATCTGCTTTGGGACTCCATACACAGTAGGGTTAGCAGAGGTGCAGTAACATTCATCTGCTTTGGGACTCCATACACAGTAGGGTTAGCAGAGGTTCAGTGACATCCATCTGCTCCGAGAGCCCCATACACAGTAGGATCAGCAGAGGTGCAGTGGCATCGGTCTGCTCCGAGAGCCCCATACACAGTAGGATCAGCAGAGGTGCAGTGGCATCGGTCTGCTCCGAGAGCCCCATACACAGTAGGATCAGCAGAGGTGCAGTGGCATCGGTCTGCTCCGGGGGCCCATACACAGTAGGATCAGCAGAGGTGCAGTGACATTTGTGTGCTCTGGGGCCCCATACACAGTAGGGTTAGCAGAGGTGCAGTGACATCCGTCTGCTCCGGGGCCCCATACACAGTAGGGTTAGCAGAGGTGCAGTGACATCTGTCTGCTCCGGGGCCCCATACACAGTAGGGTTAGCAGAGGTGCAGTGATATCCGTCTGCTCCGGGGCCCCATACACAGTAGGGTTAGCAGAGGTGCAGTGACATCCGTCTGCTCCGGGGCCCCATACACAGTAGGGTTTTGCTGAGGTGCAGTGACATCTGTCTGCTCCGGGGCCCCATACCCAGTAGGGTTAGCAGAGGTGCAGTGACATCCGTCTGCTCTGAGGCCCCATACACAGTAGGGTTAGCAGAGGTGCAGTGACATCCGTCTGCTCCAGGGCCCCATACACAGTAGGGTTAGCAGAGGTGCAGTGACATCCGTCTGCTCCGGGGCCCCATACACAGTAGGGTTAGCAGAGGTGCATTGATATCTGTCTGCTCTGGGGCCCCATACACAGTAGGGTTAGCAGAGGTGCCGTGACATCCGTCTCCTCCGGGTCCCCGTACACAGTAGGGTTAGCAGAGGTGCAGTGACATCCGTCTGCTCCGGGGCCCCATACACAGTAGGGTTAGCAGAAGTGCGGTGAGATCAGTCTGCTCTGGGGCCCCATACACAGGAAGGTTAGCAGAGGTACAGGGAGGTTTGGGGGGGACAGTGTACACAGTGCTATAGGGCAATTATCTACCATAAGAGGTTCTTCAGCAGCTGCACTGAGGTATGGGGGGGGGCAGTGTACACATTGTTATAGGGCAATGGTCCATCATAAGAGGTTCTTCAGCAGCTGCACTGAGGGTTGGAGGGCAGTGTACACATTGCTATAGGGCAATGATCTTTGTATATGTTCCTGCAAGTTTCTCTAGAAGTCCTTGGTCCTGATGTAGCCAGTTGTTGCTGTACACAGAAGGTATACTTGTTTCTCACCTCTTATTGGCTTTGTGGCGAGAGATGCCATATCTATCGTCTCATTTATAGCTACTTGGGCACCACATCCCATTGACTTTGCTGCGCGATGGGTATTTTCTAATATATTTGCCGCCGGCCCTTGTATGACCAAGGTCATTGCAACAAAAAGGATGATGGTCTTTGCTTCACCTGAAATCACAAGACGGAGATAAGATACGATCATGAACAGTGGTTATGAGCAGGACCGTTTAAATCATAGGACAAAAGGTGCAACTGCAAAGGCACCCCTCTGGCAGATCACATGACACACAGTATGGCTGCTGCTGAGAATTAAAACTGTCTCCCAGCACAAGCTGCCCCTCCACCTCCTTAAACAGTGCAGGAGAGATGTGTCATGTCTGCTGCTCCTCCCCTCCTTACACAGTGCAGGAGAGATGTGTCATGTCTGCTCGCCCTCCTCCTCCTTACACAGTGCAGGAGAGATGTATCATGTCCTGCTGCCCACCCCCTCCTTACACAGTGCAGGAGAGATGTTTTCATGTCTGCCCATCCCCCTCCTTACACAGTGCAGGGAAGAAAGTTCATGTCTGCTGCCCCTCCCCCCCTTACACAGTGCAGGAGAGATGTGTCATGTCTGCTGCCCCTCTCCTCCCTTAAAACAGTGCAGAGAGAAGTGTCAGTCTGCTGCCCCCCCCTCCTCCTTACACAGTGCGGAGAGATGTGTCATGTCTGCTGCCCCTCCCTCTTACACAGTGCAGGGGAGATGTGTCATGTCCTGTCTGCCCCTCCCCTCCTTACACAGTGCAGGGGAGATGTTTTCATGTCTGCCTGGCCCCTCCTCCTCCTTAACACAGTGGGAGGAGAGATGTGTATCATGTCTGCTGCCCCCCCCCCTCCTTACACAGTGCAGGGGAGATTTTATCATGTCCTGCTGCCCCCCCCTCCTCCTTACACAGTGCAGGGGAGATGTTATCATGTCTGCTGCCCCTCCACCTCCTTACAACAGTGCAGGAGAGAAAGTGTCATGTCTGCCTGCCCCCCCCCCCTTACACAGTAAAGGGGGATTTTGTCATGTCTGCTGCTCCTCCCCTCCTTAAAACAGTGCAGGGGAGATGTATCATGTCTGCTGCCCCTCCTCCCCCTTACACAGTGTAGGAGAGAGTGTCATGTCTTTCTTCCCCTCCCATTTCCCTTAATACAGTGCAGGAGAGATGTGGGCATGTCTGCTGCCCCTCCATCCTTATACAGTGCAGGAAGAGATGTGTCATGCTGCTGATCCTTCGCTCCCTTACACAGTGCAGGAGAGATGTGTCATGTCCCCTGCCCCTCCTCCTCCTTACAACAGTGCAGGAGAGATGTGTCATGTCTGCTGCCCCTCCCCTCCTTACCCCAGTGCAGGAGAATGTGTTCATGTCTGCTGCCCCTCCCCCCTCATTACACAGTGCAGGAAGATGTGTCATGTCTGCTGCCCCCTCCTCCCTCCTTACACAAATGGCAGGAGAGATGTTCCATGTCTGCTGCCCCTCCCCTCCTTACATGTAACAGGAGAGATGGGGTCATGTCCTGCTGCCCCTCCTCCTCCTTACTCAGTGCAGGAGAGATGTGTCATGTCTGCTGCCCCTCCTAATCCTTACACAGTGCAGGAGAGATGTGTCATGTCTGCTGCCCCCCACCTCCTTACACAGTCAGGAGAAAATGTGTCATGTCTGCTGCCCCTCCTCCTCCTTACACAGTGCTGGCGAGATGTGTCATGTCTGCTCCCCCTCCCCCGCCTTACACAGTGCAGTAGTGATGTGTCATGTCTGGGTGCCCCTCCCCTCCTTACACAGTGCAGGAGAGATGTATCATGTCTGCGCCCCTCCCCCCTCCCCTTACACAGTGCAGGAGAGATGAGTCATGTCTGCTGCCCCTCCTTTCCTTACACAATGCAGGAGAGATGTGTCATGTCTGCTCCCCCTCCTCCTCCTTACACAGTGAAGGAGAGATGTGTCATTACTGCTTCCCCCCCTCCTTACACAGTGCAGGAGGGATGTTTTCATTACCCGCTTCCCCCCCTCCTTACACAGTGCAGGAGGGATGTGTCATGTCTGCTGCCCCCCTCCTCCTTACACAGTGCAGGAGAGATGTGTCATGTCTGCTGCCCCTCCCCTCCTTACACAGTGCAGGAGAGATGTATCAAGTCTGCTGCCCCTCCTTTCCTTTTCACAATGCAGGAGAAAATGTGTCCATGTTCTGCTCCCATACCCCTCCATTACACAGTGCAGGAGAGATGTGTCCAAAGTCTGCTGCTTCCGCCCCCTCCTTACACAGAGCAGAGAAGATGTTTGGTCAGGTCCCCTCCCCCCTCCTCCTTACACAGTGCAGGAGAGATGTGTCATGTCTGCTGCCCCTCCTTAAAAAAGTGCAGGAGAGATGTGTCATTATGCTGCCCCCTTTCCCTTTTCCTTACACAGTGCAGGAGAGATGTGTCATGTCGCGCCCCTCCCCCCTCCTTTCACAGTGAAGGAGAGATGTGACATGTTATGCTGCCCCTCCTCCTCCTTACACAGTTGGCAGGAGAGATGTGTCCCTGTCTGCTGCCACTCCCCCCTCCTTACACAGTGCAGGAGAGATGTGTCAAATCTGCTGCTCCTCCCCTCCTTAAAACAGTGCAGGGAGAGATGTGTCATGTCTGCTGCCCCTCCCCTCCTTACACAGTGCAGGAAAAAATGTGTCATGTCCCGCTGCCCCTCCCCCTCCCTTACACAGTGCAGGGGAGATGTGTCATGTGTGCTGCCCCTCCCCTCCTTACCCAGTGCAGGAGGATGTTCATGTCGCTGCTTTCCCCTCCTCCTCCTTACACAGTGCAGGAGAGATGTGTCATGTCTGCTGCCCCTCCCCCCTTTCCCTTAAAACCCGTGCAGGAGAGGGTGTGTCATGTCTGCTGCCCCTCCCCCCATTAAAACCCCGTGCAGGAGAGATGTATCATGTCTGCTGCCCCTCCTTAAAACAGTGCAGGAGGGGATGTGTCATGTATTTCCTGCCCCTCCTCCTCCTTACACAGTGCAGGAAGATGTGTCATGTCCCGCTGCCCCTCCTCCCCTTTCACAGTGAAGGGGGATGTGTCATGTAAAGCTGCCCCTCCCCTCCATTAACCAGTGCAGGAGAGATGGTCATTCCTGCTGCCACTCCTTTCCCCTTACACAGTGGCAAAGGAGAGATTTGTCATGTCTGCGCCCCCCCCTCATTACACAGTGCAGGAGAGATGTGTCATGTCCCGCTTTCCCCTCCCCCTCCTTACACAGTGCAGGAGAGGATGTTCAAAGTCTGCTGCCCCTCCCCTCCTTACACAGTGCAGGAAGATGTGTCATGTCTGCTGCCCTCCTCCTCCCCTTTCACAGTGCAGGAGAGATGTGTCATTTTCTGCTGCCCTCCTCCTCCTTACACAATGCAGGAAGATGTGTCCATGTCCTGCTGCCCATACCCCTCCTTACCCCAGTGCAGGAAGATGTGTTCATGTCCTTTCTGCTCCGCCCCCTCCTTACACAGTGCAGGAGAGATGTGTCATGTCTGCCTTTGCCCCTCCTCCTCCTTAAACAGTGCAGGAAAAGAAGTGTAATGTCTGCTGCTCCGCCCCCTCCTTACACAGTGCAGGCAAGATGGTTCATGTCTGCTGCCCCCTCCCTTCCTTACACAGTGCAGGGGATGTGTCATGTCTGCTGCCCCCCCTTCCTTACACAGTGCAGGAGAGATGTGTCATGTCTGCTGCCCCTCCCTTCCTTACACAGTGCAAGGGAGAAAGGTCATGTCTGCTGCCCCTCCCCCATCTTACACAGTGCAGGAAAATGTGTCATGTCCCGCTGCCCCTCCCCTCTTTTAAAACAGTGCAGGAGAGATGTGTCATGTCTGCTGATCCTTCCTCCCCCCTTACACAGTGCAGGAGAGATGGTCATGTCTGCTGCCCCTCCCCTCCTTACACAGTGCAGGGGATGTGTCATGTCTGCTGCCCCTCCTCCTACTTACACAGTGCAGGAGAAGATTTGTCTGTCTGTGCCCCTCCCCCTTCTTACACAGTGCAGGGGGGAATGGTTGTCATGTCTGCTGCCCCTCCCCTCCCTTAAAACAGTGCAGGAGAGATGTGTCATGTCTGCTGATCCTTCCTCCTCCTTACAAAAGTGCAGGAAGAATGTGTCCATTCCTGCTGCCCCTCCCCCCCTTACACAGTGCAGGAGGGAATGTGTCCCTGTCTGCTGCCCCCCTCCTCCTCCTTATAAAAGTGCCAGTAGAGTGTGTCATGTCTGCTGCCCCCCCCCCCTTCTTAAAACAGTGCAGGGAGATGTGTCATGTTGCTGCCCCTCCCCTCCTTACACAGTGCAGGAGAGATGTGTCATGTCTACTGCCCCTCCCCTCCTTTAAAACAGTGCAGGAAGATGTGTACATGTCTGCTGCCCCTCCATATACAGTGCAGTAGAGATGTGTCATGTATGCTGCCCCCTCCCCCTCCTTACACAGTGCAAGGAGAGAATGTGTCATGTCTGCTCCCCCTCCTCCTCCTTACACAGTGCAGGAGAGATGTGTCCATTTGAACTTAGGACCCCTATGCTGAAAGGAAGAAGTGCTAACCACTCAGCTATGTTGTAGTTACTCACAGCTCTTTACATAAACAGACCATTGACCAGAGTGAGCACACTGTGGGGAAACGCTTGGTGATGGCAAGCCTGCTGGATCACATGATGTGCAGTTCAAACAAATCATACGCTTCCCCTTTTGTACATACTTAAAGCAGTTGTCTCGCTTCAAAAAATTAGCTCTCAGCATGTAGGGATCAATTATTGAAGAATTTTACAAAATATTTTGCTTTTATTTTTTGCTTTGTTGAGGAGATAAGATAGATGTTAGTAGCTCTGAGTGCACACAGGTTTCTCTAGGTTACTGACCTGCTCTCCCCTTCTCTCTCTGCTCTGTCTTATCTGTCTTATCAAACAAGTAGTCTCCTTTGTTTGTTTTCTTTAAACTCTGTTGTTCTCTGTGCTTATAGCTAATATGTCCTGTCTGATATGTTAATTACTGCTATAGGATCCCCACAGCCTGACCAGGAAGGAGACAGGATGCATGATCTAAAATTGCTTTTGGCTCAGTCAAACAGCGTGGTGAGCTGAGGCAGGACAAACCAGGCATAAAATGCCATCATGGCAAAACCCCTTTAAAGCTAATTAATATGTTGGTAGTACCCCTTAAAGGGAACCTGTCACATAAGTTATGCCCCCCTTGCTGAGGACAGTACAAGCCAGTGCCAGACATGCTGTTTCCAGCGCTGTGCCCCTTATTCTGTAAGATGCTGGAGTTTTAGAGTATTTAATACTCAAATCTTATTCATGAGTAGGTGTTAGCCCCGCCCATCAAAGGCTAGCCTTGCCCACCTGGCAATTATTCACATGTTTCTACTTATTCAAAGTAATAGGTTAGTCACTTGTGAGGTGGGTGGGGCTAGCCTCAGGTGGGCGGGGCATGAATTAAATGGACTCTTTTCATGAACTACTCTTCTGGCTGAAAACTGCAGATTTGAGCACTAAATACTCTAAAACTCCAGCATCTTACAGAATAAGGGACACAGTGCTGGAAACAGCAGGTCTGACACTAGCTTGTGCTGCCCTCAGCTTGGGGGGCATAACCTATGTGACAGGTCCCTTTAAAGGACTAAATCATTTTAACACCAAGGGTGTTACGAATGGAGGGATTAAAATTGTGTACACTATAATTGTATCTCTAGTGTATAGCACAATGTAGGTAGTGATCGCTAATCTAATGCTAAGCGACTTCCGGACGTGGAGCGTTCAACAAACACCGATCTACACAATCAAGTGGTTTGATAGATTGAGAAACTAGGATTTTTATGGTTTTGACTGAGCTATTTAATAAATGAGTATTTAGAGAATATAAACTTCATGTAGGTGAGCACCTGCTTGAAACCTATATGTACTTTAATTACATCTTTAGGGCATGTCCCCACGGCATCGGTTTGCGGCCGGTTTTTCAGACTGTTTGCGGTTTTGCATGGGGCTCTATGGAAAACCCGTGCAGCAGTCCCCACCGCAGAGGTTTTCCGCCTGCCGGTTTTTTAGACCGCCGGCCGCCCGAAAAACATTCTACTTGTTCATTCTTCTGTCTGGTTTTTGCAAAGGGGGAGGGCTTTTCTCCGCTAATCTCGGAGAAAAGCCGTCCTCCCGCGGCCGTGTAAACGGGCCCTTAGGCTATGTATCCAAAGCATATTTTTGACATAGAAAAATAGGCTGTGTAATATATGGATAGGAACATGCTCAGATTTCTGCTTTGTATTTCACGTTTTTCTTGATATGCATTGTAGCCCATGTTAGGATGTCATTTAGCTTCTTCCAATGGGGCGTAGCTGCATCCTGGCTCCCATCGAGCACAAAAGTTTTCTTTTTACTTCTCGTGGATTGGAATCTGCATCGGCAAAAATACTTGCCTACAAAAGGTTTATATGTGTATTTTTATTGACTCATTAGGAGTGTTATTGATATGCATATTGCTGCATAAAATGCAGGTTTTTATGTACTAAAATATGCATAAAAAACGCAATGGAAACATCGCTTTAACTCATTCTTATCAACTTCCCCTGATCATCAGTGAGACTCCCTGAAAATGGGGAGTCTTCACGGTCTCCCTGAAGAGTTGGTAAATCTCCTGCATGGGTCGATTTGCCACCAATCTAGTGACCCAACAGCAGGGACAGTTTTACTGCCAGGGGGCCAGTGCCGGTATTTTATTTGTACCGGCCATATAAGTACTGGTAACTTTCACAATACACTCTTTGCCATGCCTATTAGGATATGACCACACGGCTTATTTGGATGCTGTTTGGACAGTGATTTTTCAGCGCTCAAAACAGCATCAAAACCTCGCCTGAAACGCGCTTCTTCAGAAGAGGCTTTTGATGAGGTGTTAATGAGGTTTCCACCCATACAAATTAATAACCAGGGAAAAAACTGTGCTGAAAAACGCATCAAAAACACGCTCCGCACTATATACATTAATGCAGCATATACGGCTGAAAAGGGGCCAAACATAGTCACAAGTTGGCAATGTTTGGTCGGTTTTAGCCTAAGCCTATATGGCAGCTAAACCACTTTATACATCAGAGTACTTTTTACTGGCTGTGGGCTGCTCTATATATAGTGGTGGTGCCAGGGTAAAAACATATGAGACGCCGCCCTGACATCACTTGGGAGAGGACCATTTTGTAGCTCGGCTCTGAAGAAAGCTGATTGATGTGTGTTACCCCACTGGATGCTGGTGAGGAGATCCAACGTCCAGTAAAGCTGTAGGATACCTCAACCTTATCAAGCTTTCCTCCAAAGCTGTTACACAGATGTGACAAGGGGGTGTGGCTTTGTGCAATAGAGGGCGTGTCATGTAAAACAGAGGGTGTGGCCCACTCAAACCATCAAGGCAGCAAGCTGCAATTCAAAATCTCCCTGAATGCCACTTCCAAAAGCTGGCAAGTATGCCTTAACGCCTTATAGGAGTGCTCCCATGGATTAAAGTCCACTGCACAGGTCGGCTCTCACCAAGCTGCATGCAGCCATCCTCCTCATTCACCTCTATGGGAGTTCGAAATATAGCTGAATTTATGTGCTCCAATAGAAGTGAATAAGGAGGATGACTGTAAGCGCAGCCCTCATTCTCATGCATGGCTCGCAGTTAGCTAAGAGCTGACTGTGCACTAGACTTTGCTTTATGGAAAGGTCCACCCCATTATTGGTTTATCGCTTCCTTTTTTCTTTATCTTCATCTTCAAACAGGTGTATGAGGACTTATTTCTTATGGTACAAGTTTTATTTTTTATTGGTGCAATATAATTAGGGAGGCCAAATTTTCGGAGGTGCCTGTTTTCACAGAGTTCATAAAATGGAAAAATAAAATGCTACCTTTATTCTGCCGGTCAGAATGATTCCATCAATACCGAATATAATATATAATTTTCATTATAATTTACTATATTTAAAAATACAAAAAAAAAAAATTACTTTTCATCACCATTTTCTGGGACTAGTAACTATTTTATTTTTATGTCAGTGGAGCTGTGTGACGGCTCATTTTTTTTACAGTGTGTGAGTATAGACAACTTTTTGATCAGTTGTTATTCCATTTTTTATGAAAGGCAGGATGTTCAAAACACAATTCTGACTTTTTTTTACAGCACTCAACTTGCGGGAAAAATAGGATAATATTTTATTGGCTAGAACTTTTACAGACGTTGCAATACTATTTATGTTCATTTTTATGCTCTTTATTTTATTGGGCAAATGGAAAAAAATGGTTGTTTAGAATTTTAACTTTTTTAATATTTTTGTAAAACTTTTTTTTACTGTAATTGTAGTAGTTCATAGTAGTCACGGAGGCATGGCAACTGAACGACATATTGCAATCAGATTGCAGGGGGCGTATGAATGTTGGCAGTGGGCACCACAGCCTTAGAGAGCTGTTTAGATGCTGTGGTAGTGGCACTGGTGGTTAAATGCCCAAAATTGGAGTTGTCTCTGATTTTGCCTAGTGTTAGATATATCTAAGAGCTGGCACCTGCCAAGTATGGAGCAGGCTCAGCAAGTGAGCCCGCCCTATACTTCTTTAACTCTGCCATGACTTATTAAAGTGTACCTCTCCCATCACCACCATCCCAGCGCTGCCAGAGCTCCAGTCCACCGCCACCCTCACCAATGACGTCACATTCATGGATCACCTGATGTTGCAACCAATCTCTGGCCTCAGCGGTCACATGCCTGCATGTACAGCATGTGACCACAGAGGTCAGTGATTGGCTGCACCTGTCACATGAACGATGAACGGGGCACGTCTACTACGGTGATCACCAGGATGGCCATGGCGCAGCGACAAAACATCATCTGAGAGGTAAGTATTCTTTTCTTCTATTTTTTATCGCACTAACAAGTATTTTGTAGCATCGGAACACCCCTTTATTAACTCCATCCATGAACAACGTCCAAATGGTCATGGCTTCAGCAAAAGGGCATGGTTTCCCAGAAAAGGGGCGTGATTTCGCACGCAGCGCTGCATGTCAAATAATGAGTCCAAATTTTGACACAGTTTGTGGCATCAAGTAAGCCAACTAATAGAAGATGTAAAGTTAGTCTAGACAGTCATGACATTTTTGCACTAGGCCCACCAGTGGGTTTCAATGGCCCTGGTTATAAGCTGTTGTGTAGAATCATAGTAGAAAGTGAAGCTATAGCAAAGAAAATCATCTCATCTAACAATAACTCATTGTTCAAAATAGATAGATAACAACTAATACACTAAATAGTGGTGATATTCCTCTGGAATATACAAGGATACCTCAACTAATATTATGTGGCTTTACTAGAGTTTTAATATACGTTAATATAGTCTGCTTACCAGAGAATAACTGCGGTAGCATAAGGAGAAAGGTTACCCGCACTTTCATGGAGAAGGCCATGCCGAGCGAGAGGAAGAGTCCGATGATGACGGTGGTCGTCAGGCAGAACCACAGGTTGTAATTTTTAACATATAGGCAAACTATTGCATAACCGGTGGTAAAAAGGAGGCCGGCAGTGAATCCTGCACGGCTCCTCAGGGTGGCTTTAATATCGTTGTCGCGTCTGGCCGTTCTGGCGTCAACCGGCGGGTCTTTGCTAATGCAACATGAGAAGATGGTTTTGCAGCAATCGCACAGCACCTTACATGGTCCTCCGGCTTTCCCCATATTGAAAGGCCCTACAATGACTTGATTTTATCTTCTGAAGCTCTTTGTATTTCTCCGAAATCTCTTGAGAAGTGGTTGACTTCAGTGGTGGCATCTCAGTTTTCTTTTGTTGTCTTCTGAGGTCATAAGATCACAGAACATTCTATGTTGATGATGCCACAATTCTGACCATGTCATTCTTTCAATAAACTTTATTCAGTCACCTCAGGATGCAACACTGTACGCTATTTAAAAATAGCTGTTGCACGCCGTTTTGAGGGCTATCATTTTTTCCATTTTAAGGCAATTCTAATGACTTTTTGATCTTTTTTTTATGAATATTTTTAAATATATTTTACACCAAAATTATCTAATTTTTAAGGAACTTTTTTTCAATCTTATTCAGATTGCTACCCTTATAAATAGAAAGCAACATATGTGACTCTAAAACCTTAACCTTATGCTGCATTGGGTTCTCATGGTCTGACATTGATCTGAATGCATTTCAATGCTTTTGTGGCAATAACTGTATGTGACGTTTATATGCGTCCATGTAATATTAAAGGGGTTGTCCAGGATAAGCAATACATGACTACTTCCTTTCAAAAACAGCACCACCTCAGTCATAAGATATGACTGGAATTGCAGCTCAACCCTATACACTTCACTGGAGCTGAGCTGCAATACCAGGCATATCCTGTGACAGAGGTGGTGCTGTTTTTGAAAGGAAATAGCCATGATTTTCTTTCTCATCTTTATTTTAATCTCTAGATATCTCAATCCCGCACAATCTCTGATCCTCACAGGCCCTTCTTCTCTGCTCTCCTCTTGTCAGATCCTCACACAGCTGTCTACAAGATTTCCCCCAGGCATCCCCAATTCTCTGGCACTCACTGCCACAACACATCAGACTCTCCTCCACCTTTAAAACTTTCAATGGTAACCTGAAACCCCATCTCTTTGGGATAGCCTTCAATTTACAATGATCCTGCTGCCACCACCGCGCCCTACAAACATGTCTGAACCTCACATTCTGTATCCTTCTTCCTCAGTTGTAGATGTAAGCTCTTGCGGTTAGAGTCCTCTCTCATTTTGTATCAGTTTGTTATTTAGTGTTATTATTGCATATTCCTGATTCATGTTATGCATCTGAACCCCTTATTTTGTACAGCGACCTGAAATTAATTGGACACTTGAAAAGAAATGCCAGCTTCTGCTTGATGAGCTGATCATTAAAACATTCCTCTATTTCCTCTTGTATTAAAACATGAGCAAAGGATAAACATCCAACAACGCCACTTTCAATCAAACAAGTCCCCGCTGACGCGTTTCGGGTCACTTCTGACCCTTAAATGTAGCATGAGACACAAACACTAAGAAACAGGTATATAAGCATGTCTAGATAAAAACACATGACCCAAAATTACCCAATCAGCATCCCAAACACTATAGCCAAAGAAAGACTAATACAGACATTGATAACCTGATGCATGTCATGGAGCACGCAGTATACATAGAAAGCATATAAGAAAGACATAAAAGATAAGAAACACATAACAAATCACAGAATAATGACAAAAAAATAATCATGTATTGTATACATGAAATAGTATAGAATTATAATACATTGTCCAATAAATATTAAATAGACACAAATCCAGATACAAACCACGCAAAGGAAAAAAAATATGAATACATTGCTAAGGTATAAAAAAATGATGCCCAAAATTAGAGCCCATAGACGCCCTATTATATAAGTCGAAAATGAGCATTGTTTCCATTGAGATTAATTGCATGCTAAAATAAATAAGTACATAAATACATAATAATGACCAGGGGTAACACAATTTGAGGTGCAGTCACACCCAGTCCTTAAATATGAGGCGGCCCAAAAGTCAGTTTGCCTAAAAGAAGATGAATAGTATTATAAATGAAGCGTAGTAGTTGGGAGAGTCTGTTACAGATTTCACAATGGATCCCAGGAGCTTTGTGTTACACCTTTGCCGATTTTTGTCCGACAATGCCTTCTACAGATGCCCCCAGTTGGCATAGCTGTGTTTCATAATGAGACATGCATGTGTGTGTCCATTACATAACCAGAACAGTTTTTCCATCCTCTGGATGTAAATGACAAAGGTTTCTATTTAATGACAGCAAGCAGAGATCTTAAACGATAAGATGAATTTATTAAAATAACATATTGAAGTAGTATAAAACTTTTTGTAATGCAAGGGTTAATCCCTAAACCCCTTAAGGACCCTGCGTTTTTTGTTGTTGACACGTTCGTTTTTCCCTCCTCGCCTTCCCAGACCCATAACTTTTTTATTTTTCCACCTACTTAGACACAGGAGGGCTTTTATTTTGCGGAACAAGATGTACTTTCTAATGGTGTCATTCACTGTGCCATAGAATATACTGGGAAACCGCAAAAAAATCCAAGTGGGACAAATTGTGAAAAAAAAACCATTTTTTCGCCATGTTTCCGGGTGTTTTGCTTTTACGGCGTTCAATCTTCGGTAAAAATGATGTGTTATCTGTTTTTTACAGGCTGGTATGCATCCAACAATACCAAACATGTAGGGTTTCCGTTATGTTTTGGTACCGTAAAAAAATTCCAAACATTTTCCATATTTGAAAAATTTTCGCCATGGGCCAGTTTGTGCGACCAATTTAAATTTTTTGTACTAACACGTACAGACGTCAGTGGAGGGGGCATTTTTTTGGCTGAAGTGTACTTTTTATCGCTAGCAGTTTGGAATGCAAAGCGACTTTTTGGATCACTTTTATTCCATTTTTTGAGTGACATAAAATGACCAAAAAACGCAATTTGGCATTTTTGGAATTTTTTTTTCTTCTATTGGGGTTCAGCCTATGGGATAAATTATGTTATATTTTTATAGATCGAAATTTTTCAGACGCGGCGGATACCAATATGTGTAACTTTTATTATTTTAATAATTTTATTTGTAAAATGGGAAAAGGGGGGGTGATTTGAACTTTTAATACTTTTTTTTGTACTTTAAAACTTTGTTTATTTATTTTTTTACCTTAACATTGAGTCCCCCTATGGTGCTTGACCACTAGGGGCGCGATTGTTAATACAGTCTAATGCATTATAGACAATGCATTAAGGGCTGTACCAAGATGGCGGTTTTCCCCACTTCCTGTCTACGGCCGGAAGTGGGGCAAACAGGACATTAAGTGACAGGAGCTTCCCCAAAGGCTCCCCACTGCCATGTCCGGTCGTCGGATCGCTGCAGCTATGCTGCGACAGTGCCGATGACCCTGACGATTGGTGCGCGGCACAGATCGTCATTCTTTCAGACGCCGCGGCCATCTTTGCCGCGGTGTCTGATGGGTTAAACAGCACCAGCGGGCGATGCCGCCCGCCGGTGCTGTTACTGCCGGGTGTTAGCGGAGATCAGCCGCTAACACCCGCCGGCTGTGTGGAGGGGTCGCGGAGCGAACCCCCTGCAAAGCCCCTTAGCGGCCCTGGGAGGTACTCATACGTCCAGGGTCGTTAAGGGGTTAAAGGGTTATTCCCATTTCATTGATTAGCTTTATACATGCAGACAAAGGTGAGTAAAGGTTATTGCCAAATACATTCCTGTTCTGATTTAGCTCCGCTTCAGACCAATATTATCAATAACACCCCTATACAAAGATCAAGTAATATCCTGAATAATACCACCACACCATGACCTCATATCACCACCACATAGTGACTGAATAATACCACCACATCATTTTCACATATCACCACCACATAGTGACTGAATAATAACACCATACCATGAAAATATGTCACCACCACATAGTGACTGAATAATACCACAACATCATGACCAATATCTGCACTACATAGTGACTGAATAATACCCCACACCATGACAACAGATCACCACCACATAGTGACTGAATAATACCGTCACACCATAACCACTTGTCACCATCACATAGTGACTTAATAATACCACCACATATCACCACCACACAGTGACTGAATAATGCCACCATACTATCCCTAAAATTTAAACCATAACACTACAACCAATATTCCTGCCATACAGTGACCCTATAGTGGTAGATACCAGTTTTACGCAGTTGCTCTACAGACATACAGTATATTACCGCCATACAGTGACCATATGGGGGTAGATACCAAATGTACATAGGCTCTCTGTAGACATATAAGGGATTACAGTGAAGTTACATCCGGTGACATAGGTGAATTCTCCTTTGACTGGAGTCATTCTCTTTCCCCTTCCCCTTTCCATCCAGGGAAATGCAATTCAACATTGATTTCCCCAATTATTCCATATGTGGCCGTATTGCGCTATTTGACTCAACCATAAAGCTTAGAGTAGGAGGAGCACCTACCAGACTTCGGGGTCTCATATTCATTACGATTTTCTTTAGGCGACAATACAGGTTTGTGGACACCCTAAGATGTAAAACGTAATAAACATCCCAAAAAAGACCCCATATTGGAAGCTACACCCCTTAAGGAATATATCCAGGGGTTTCACAATTTTTTTAGCGTTAGGCTGGGAAAAGGAAAAAAAATAATTACAAACTATGTAACTATGTAATTTGGTCAGCAAATGAGCAGAGAAGAGGTCATGTGGGCTCAATTCAGGATACCACACGTCACATGTTCAGGTCAGATGGAGGGGTTTTAGATTGATCCCAAATGTGGCTGCAATTAAAAAATAAATAATGCCTTATATAACTGGAGGTGGTATCCAGGTATCTCTATTAGGGGACCTAGGAACCTAAAGTGTTGTAAAAAATTGGACATGACAGTCCCTGCATTTGTAAACAAGGAGTTGGTGGGGTAACCATCCGAGATAGAAAAATTGGATATGGGGTTCCATCATTAAAGAAAAAGATGGAGTACATTTAAATCCAATAGGTTTAGACCTATTGAAGATGGACTTCCAAAATGGGTCAGATCAGATCTTGGCCTTGTAGGGTGGTCTCTAGTTAGGATTAACCGTCAAGTCGTTGGGCCAGGTTTCAAGGCCAGAGGTAATTGTAATTGGGGAGTTACACTGTAAGGTAGTACCCTATGGGCACACCTCGCAGAAGAGTCTGTTGGAATATTTGGTTATCTTCGTGCCTGCAGTACGGCAGTGTGACAGAGATACTGTTGGTTATGGTTTTAATATTTTAAATAAAGCTGTGGCCAGTTTTAAACCCTATAGGAGTCTTGTTTCATTATTTGTAGTAAAGAGGGGCCACAGCTGGGACCCAGCATTTAATTAACTTTAGTGAGTGATGTTTTCCTTCAGTGGTCATGATCCAGAGGGGTAGACAAACCTGTGAATATCTGCAGCATAAAGGCAACATTGTGAGCCTGCTGAAGACTAAAAAATGCACAGCACGTGCATTCCTTAGCATGTAAAATGTCTGCAACTTGTGAATGGGAATCATAAAACCTCATTAATTTGCCTGCCAATGTAATACACCATGGATTTTTTCTGTTTAAATCTGCAGATAAAACCTTCAATTTTTCCCCTGATGATTATATAAGGTCAATACATCATTATGATCACCAGCTATTAGAAGCAGCTAAACAGGCTGGGAGTAACTCAATAAGGTCCCTGCGGGCTGGAGCCATGCTGACTGCATCCCACAGTTAGTGGAGGTGCTAAGGAGAGGATCCATAGAGCCAACACTACCATCGAGGTGGTCCCACAGATGCTCAGTTGGGTTTAAGTCTGGTAATTAGGGGGCCAAGGTATTACTTGGAAGTCTTACTCATGCTCTTTTAACCAATGTTTTACATTTATAGCCATCTGACATGTCATTTTGTCTTGCTGGAAGACCCCATCTGCCCCAGGTAAGACAATCGGCATGTATGGGTGTACGTGATCTGCAAGGATAGATTCACAGCCAAATTGATTGAGAGTGCCTTCCGCATAGATGAGTGTCCCAGAGAATGCCATGAAAATTTGTTGTATTCCAGCATGACCCCAAATCGACTGGAAATGCTCCTAGACCTGCGGGTATGCCCTCTGAACTTCCCAGAAACACCGCAAATTGACTGGCAATAGCCATTTTGGGGCAGGATATGCACAATATCTCGCCTCTTTACAGATTGCTTCCCAGGCCACTAGGTGGGACACAAAAGCTTATGGGCCATAGGTTGTGCTGGCCTGATCATTCTATTTCTTGTTTAAATCTAATTCTGGGAAAGAATGATGTCAAACAATATGACCGCCATTACAGGACACATGTGTGTTGTCCTGCAGCTTTCACAAACCATTGAATCTTAAATTTGCCTAGCTGTTTAATAACGCATCCCTGCTTCTTTTTACTTGCTTAATTGGGAGGATTTGATATTCAGGTATTTAGGAAAACTACAAGAAAATACCAATGGTTTTGGTGGCCATATTGTTTGTCTGAAGTTGAAGACGTGAATAGATAATATAAGAAGTCACCATGTCAAGATTATGAAGACGATGGAACCAACATGAACATGGTGTTGTAAGTATATGTCCCAAAAGGAAAAGAGGGAGTTTCCAGTCAGCAATTCAGTGGATCAATGGCTACAGAAGGACGTTCCTACTGTGCCCTCAGATGGGTCCACTTTCCCATCACCCAGAAATGTTGTCCTCTAGAGCTGAAGGTGCTGTGCTGATATGTATCTGCCGATTCCAAACTAAGAGGAACATGGCAGTAGCCTGTACTCTCAAATATAACTATGTAAATCTAAAGCTAAAGCTTCAGGTTATCATCAACAAATTTTGCCCAATAGGACAGAGAAAGGTGTTGAGTGGAGAATGGACTCTTTGACTATAGAATGAGGCACCTTTGATAATAGAGTTCACCTCCAGACCGGCCAGTTACTACCACACAGACACCTCTGTGACTATAATAAAAAAACAGCAGTGAGACAAACTTCTTCTGCCTCCATAAACCAGGTTGATGAGAGCACTTTATGACCAGAACACAGGGGTGTAGCTACAGGGGGTGCAGAGGTAGCAGTCGTTACCGGGCCCTGCAGCCTGAGGGGGCCCAAAAGCCCTCTTGCCACATAAGAAGAATCTAGCATTGTAAGTGGTACATGGTAACTGGGGGGCCCATTTCACTTTTTGCACTAGGGCCCCGGAGCTTCAAGTTACGCCTCTGCCAGAACAGTTTCTAACACCATCACTGGGACAATATCCACCATCCAGTATGAGAAGTTTGAGATATAAGACGACATGTTCCAATACGCAAGCCCCATTTTTTTAAAATCTATTGTGCGCCAAAAATACTCTTGACGCCATATTCTCGATGTAAATGAACTGTAATATACCAAAACTAGGTGCATTATACACCGGGCACGACACATTGTAATGCACCTAAAAAGGCGCATTAAATATAGTAGCGATGATACGCTGTGTGCCTCCATAACGCAATACGCCTATTGAGGCGCATTACATACACTAGTAATGATACGTTATGTGCCTCTGTTATGCAATGCGCCTTGATAGACACATTACATACACTAGCACCGATACGCTATGCGCCGCGATTGAGCAATGCGCCTTTTTAGGCGCATAATGTTTGGTATGCAAGGTATACCAGACGGCAGATTTTTTAAAGGATCGTACTTTCAGGCGCACTTTACACTGATTAAATGCGCCTAAAAACTGCAGCGGCGACGCCACTTTTTGGACATGTTACCCATAGTCTTTTAAACCAGTAGATTAGGTAATTCCACTCTACCTCTTTTATATGGGACCTCATCAATCTAGAAAACTGGGTTATTCCACAGAAAAGATGTAATTAATGTATCTAATGTTTTGTGAAGAGCATTAGAGGTTCAACCTATGAGGTTATGGTAACGTTGGAAGGAGTATCATCTTAAAAAGGTAAGAGTATCCTATCAAGGACATAGAGAATGATTCCAATAAAGGTGGACAATACTGACTGATCATTCTGACTGATCATTCACCATAGGAGCAATTTTAAGGGGCACAGGTCTCTATATACACACATATGCATGATCTCTGGTAAGTGTCTGTTGATGGACTTGTAAAAGCTGCTCAGCTGACGTACTGGCCCAGATATATGAAAAGTGTTGCTGTGCAAAGTGTCATAGGGAGTTAAGTTCATCTTTATATTTGAAAGTGTCTCATGGCACGTTATAAATGTGTCTAGTTGTAAGACAAATTGCCTGTGTGCCAAAAAAGTGTCCTACACTGTGACTAATTTTGCCTTAGCCTCACCACTTTGAAAGTGGCATGAATAATGATGCATGCACTAAGACACTTTTTGGAAAGCTACATAAATGAGTTGTATCATACAAATTGGCATAGACACGTGGAGCAGACAAAAGTGTCAGTCTCATACTTTTTGGTGCCAATGCTTTAGGAATATATTGGATATGACACACGCCATTATTTCTGTCGTAACCTACTCCAGAAAACTGGCGCAGCAACTTTAATACATCTGGGCCAATGTGATGCACAGTTCTTCCTCTGCTTTAAGTCTGAACCACTTTTTGCCTTCACACAGTTGAGGTGGATGAGCCACCAATCCGAAGATGTAGAGAGGCAAGAGGCACCCAGGAGGTCTGAAGATGGAGAAGACAGGACTAAACAAACAATATTTTCCATTGCTTTACTTCTGGATGGGATAATCTAACAAGGTCGAAAGATAATGTCTCAGCTTGCAATAGTAGTGCATGAACACAACATAAATAGGCTCGTATAGCAACCCTTTAAGCATGCATTATACATACATTATATACATACACTATATAAAAAGAAACATATGCATGTTTTTCTCACTATCTGACATGAACTCAGAATAAACCTTCCCCATTTTAGGTCAATTAGGAACCAAAATTATTTATATTTGTCAAATGCTAGAATAATGAGAGAGAAAGAATATTTAAGGCATTTTTATTACATTTTGCAAAGTCAAAAGTTTACATAAATTTCATTAGTGATTGGTAGCATTGCCCTTAATCTATATGACTTGGGTCAAACATTTTGGATATCCTTCCACAAGCTTCTCACAATAGTTGGTAGGAATTTTGGCTCATTCCTCCTGACAGAACTGGTGTAACTGAGCCATGTTTGTAGGTCGCGTTGCTCGCACCTGCCTTTTCAGCTTTGGCCATAAATTTCCAATATGATCGAGATCAGGGCTTTGTGATGGCCGCTCCAAAACACTGACTTGGTTATCCTTAAGCCATTTTGTGACCAGTTTGGCAATATGCTTCGGGTCATTGTCCATTTGGAAGACTCATTTCCACCCAAGCTTTAACTTCCTGGCTGATGTCTTCAGATGTTGCTTCAGTATTGCCACATAATCTTCTTTCCTCATGATGCCATTAGGTTGTGAAGTGCACCAGTCCCTCCTGCAGCAAAAGAACCCCACAACATGATGCTGCCACCCCTGTGTTTCACAGTTGGGATGGTGTTCTTAGGATGCCAAGCTTCTCCCTTTTTCCTCCAAATGTAAAGATGGTCCTTATGGCCAAACAGTTACATTTTCATTCTGTCAGACCACAGCACAGGTCTCCAAAAACATAGGTCTTCGTTCCTGTGTGCATTTGCAAACATTAATCTGACTTTTATATGTTTCTTTTGGAGTAATGGCTTCTTCCTGGCAGAGTAGCCTTTCAGCCCATGTTGATACAGTACTTGTTTTACTGGGGATAATGACACAATCTTGCCACCTTCCGCCAGCATCTTCACAAGGTCTTTTGCTTTTGTTCTTGGATTGATATGCACATGTCTGCTATGATGGCTGGACATTCCCATCTTGTTTGTACTTGTGTATAACTGTTTGTACAGATGAACGAGGCACCTTCATGTAACAAGAAATTGCACAAAAGGATGAACCAGACTTGTTCAAGTCCACAGTTCTCTTCCTGATATCTTGGCTGATTTCTTTAGACTTTCCCATGATGTTACACACAGAAGCAGTGTGTATCTGGTGTGAAATAAAAAACATCCACAGGTGTGTATCTAATTAACTCAGATGTTGCCAATAAACCAATAAATCAGAATCTTTCAAAGACATGACATCATCACCTGGGCTGTCCCAAAATGTTTAAAAGCATAGCAATCCCAGTGTATGTAAACTTTTGACTGCAGAAAGTCTCATTATTCTGGCATTTAGCAAATATAAATAATTTTGGTTCCTAATTCCCCTAAAACGGGGAATGTTTATTCTGATTTCATGTCAGGTAGTGAGAAAAACATGCATATGTGTCTTTTTATATAGTGTATGGAGTGGCCATCACAAAGCCCTAATCTCAATCCTATTGGAAATTTATGGGTAAAGCTGAAAAGGCAAGTGCGAACAAGGCGACCTACAAACATGGCTCAGTTACACCAGTTCTGTCAGGAGGAATGGGCCAAAATTGTGAGAAGCTTGTGGAAGGATTTCCAAAATGTTTGACCCCAGTCATACAGTTTGAAGGCAATGCTACCAATCACTAATGAAATGTATGGAAACTTTTGACTTTGCAGAAAGTAATAAAAATGCCTTAAAAATTATCTCTCCCTCATTATTCTCGCATTTGGCAATTCATTTTGGTAATCCTAATTGGCCTAAAACCGACAAGGTTTATTCTGATTTCATGTCAGATAGTGAGAAAACCATGCATATGTGTCTTTATATATAGTGTATGTAAACTTCTGGTTTCAACTCTATTTGCTGAAGAGGGGGGAAAACGTGCCCCCATATAAGTTCCACAGAATTCTAAATAAAAATTTGAATCAAAGCTGAAAAAATTATGACTTAATAAAAATTCAATTGCCATAATGATAAAGTCATATTCTGCCATAATTCCGTTAAAACCGTGTCAAAGACTTTAGAGCCAAATCATGGGGTATTGAGGGATAAAGAATAGCTAGCCAACAAAAATGTAACTTCCATGGTACATGTTCCAAAATTTTTATAGTATGTTTTGTGTCTTGTAAGCAGCCAGGGACAGCAGGGACCATGGGTTGTAAGAAATGATCTACCCAAGCTCCCAGAAACTCTCCTAGGGATCCTATGACCTTAAAGGTGGCGGAAAAGAACCTTTATGTACTTTGGGAAGCAAATGGAAGATGCAAGTACTCGGATACTGTACATACCAATAATCAGCTGTTTTTTGGTTAATTGCCACCATTGCTACCCCTTCGTCTAATACTTTTTTCCATAGATGATTGGAACACACTTATAGGATCTCCATTTAATGGACGATACTTGCTGACATCTGTCAGTAATTCTAGATTTAATTTCCTGTATAACCCTACATTTAAAATAACAATCGCCCCACTTTTTTTTTCAGATTCAAAAAAACAAGTTTTATTGAAATACAAAATGTACAAGTTAAAGAACATGTACAAGTTGAATAAAACAAGGGTAACAAGGAATATCACAGAGCAAGATAACACAAGTTCGAGTTTCTGCACAGACAAAATTGGGAAAGGAGATGGCAATAACACTACAGTTATATGTGTAACTTGGAGAAGGTAATAAGCACATGAATGCTCAGCAATGTGATCGCCCTACTTTTATCGGCATTTTTTACTATCATGTTGTTATTCTCTTTGTGTTGTTTTAGTGCTATTTTTTCCTCAGGATTCAAGTTGTTATATTTATATCTATTTTTGGATTTCCTTAGGGTGCTTTCACACGGTGTGTTTTTGGTGCGTTTTTTTAATGCGGTTTTTTGTGCAGGAAGGCACAGTGCTGTACATTGCTGCACAAAAATCGCGGTAATTACCGCGATTTTACCGCAAATTTACCGCGATTTTAGCCGCAATTTTTGTGCAGCAATGTACAGCATTAATTGCTGTGTCTTCCTGCACAAAAAAACACTTTGAAAAACGCATCAAAAACGCACCAAAAACGCACCGTGTGAAAGCACCCTTAGGCCATGTCCCCACTGCACGGGTTTTCGGACGGTTTTTCAGCCGGTTTGCGGTTTTTCAGACCGCCTGAAAAACCATCCGAAAATGGAAAACCCGTGCAGCAGTCCCTACTGCACGGGTTTTCCGCCCGGCGGTTTTCCGCCCGGCGGTTTTGCCGCCGGCGGTCCGGCAGCAAAACATTGAGCAAGCACCATCTTCCGTCCGGTTTTCGGACGGAAGCTGTGCTTCTCAATGGGAGGGGGGAGGGCTGTTCTCCGCTCATCGCCAGTATTTGTCCTGTGCCGTGGGGATGCGCCCTTATGGTCTCATGCAATTTAGTAAGATCTTACTCTACCGATTCCTGAAATAAATCTTATACACCTGACTGTGACTGTAACGGATAAAAATAAGGATTGTTTGTTATAATTTTTTCTGTCTTTCCCAAATTCTCCTCATTGCTATTAAATAATGTGCGTAAACATGATAGAGCTGTTACTTCTTGGAAAGTCATATAGTGGAATTGGGGGTAGGGAGGTGTTCCTCCACATTTTCCCGGGAAGAGACACCTGAAGACCATAGTTCTTCATCCAATGTATGTTGTATTGTTGAATCCTTCTCTGTAAGCATCCGTGCAAATTTATTTACATCAAGTAAAGTTGAGTATACATCAAATTCATTGGTAGGAGCAAATCCTAGTCCACAAGACAATACAGATTATTGTGCTTTTGTTAATATGTTCTCTAAAATATTCAGTACCGGACGGTCCGAGCCCTGCGATCTTGAAATCATTTTGTGTGTTGTACATTTTCTGTGCTTTCTTCCTGCATGTCTCTGTTGCTGTTTTTTTGAGGGTCCCTTATGGAAGTTTGTGCCATTGTTGCTCAAGTATTACCTCAATATGGGGTTGACATACCTCTTCCTTTACCATTTGCACCTCCCTATTGCCCCTTATCTGTCTCTCCTCTCTATATGACATATTCATATCCTCAAATAGTTCATCTGATGTAAAGATTGCTGATGTGTCTACCTCCGAGAAGTGATCGGCGAGTGCTGGAAGTTACATGTTTTGCTGTGGTTTCTGGAAGGTTTAATTTGTTCTGGTACTTTGGGGGATGTGCAAATGCGGCATGGCTCCCACCAAAATCTGTGTTCCAAAAGCCAAATAGTAATCCCTCCCTTGTACGCCCTGCCAAATAGCAGTTTACACCCACACCTAGGGCCACATGTATGAAAACTGTCTTGGTCTAAGACTTTCTTTGTTGCCCATAGAAACCAATCAGAGTTCCCCTTTCATTTCAGACAGAGCTGATTTATGAACCCGTTCTACAGCGAGTCATAAATCAGGCGCATTCTAGTGCAAAGACGACAGTTCTGGCTCAGCTAAACCACTTTGAAAGTGCTCTACATGCACCTAGAATTGCCGTAACGAAGCTATAAATCTATAGCTTCGTGCGGTTCTAGTGCGCCCGCCTCCCGCACACCCCCCGAAATCAGGTGCATTACAAAGTGCTGCGGGCGCTCTGTAATGCGCCTGATACTGGCGTACGGGAGGTTTTAAACTATTGTGAATGGGGCTAGATTTCGGACTGAAAAGACACCAGACTTCTGGTGCAACCCGGTTCATATATGTCGCCCTTAATATTTAACAGCCAAATTCTAAAAAAAGTGTGCAACACTTGTGATGTCAACATATGCACGACACTGGATCTTAACACGAATTGTAGTTAAGTCCAGCACTGATTAAAACCATGACATTTTATTTATATTAAAATGCCATTCATAGCAATGAAAAATCGCAGACGCTATTTAAGCATATTTGCCCCTTTGTTGTAGCTTGCTATTACACCCATGGATGTATCCTTTAAGATTTTTAGTTTCCAAAATTAGGTCTTTTTAAGGATGTTTATTAAGTTTTAGCACCTTATGGTGTCCACAAACCTGAAATGTTGTCTAAAAAATATCCTAATAAAATGAGACCCCAAAGTCCAGTACATGCTCCTCCTATTCTGAGTCTTGTGGCTGAGTCAAATAGCACTTTAGGGAAACATATGGGATATTTCTAAAAATTGCAGATTTGGGGGAATCAATATTGAGTTGCATTTCCTTGGTAACATCTATTATGTCTCAGTAAATAATAGATTAGAATTCAAAATCTGCAAAAAAAGTGAAATTTTGAAATTTCCCCTCCATTTTGCTTTAATTCCTGGGAAACACTTAGATGGTTAACAAACTTTCTAAATGCTGTTTTGAATACTTTAAGGGTTGCAGTTTTTTTAGGTGGAGTTATTAATTGTGGTGTCTAACATATAGGTCCTTCAAAGCCCCGTTTTGGTTCCTAAAGGAATCTGTGTTGCAAGCTTTCTTGAAAATGTGAAAAATTGGTACTAAATTTATAATCCCCCTTAATGTCATGAAAAAATACAGACACTTAAACAATGATACCAAGATAAAGTAGACATAAAGTACATGCTAGTGATAAACTATGTTGTGTGGTATAACTACCTGTCCTACGCGCAAAAATTTTGAGAATGGCAATTTTTTCAAAATTTTTCCAATATTTTGATATTTTAGCAAACAAACAAGGATTGCATGGACCAAAATTTACTTCTAACTTAAAGCACCATGTGTCATGAGAAAACAAACCACATTGAATCACATGGATAGGTAAATGCATAAAAAAGTTATTCCCTCAAAAAGTGTCAAATGTCAGATTTGAAAAATTGGGCTCTGTCAGGGAGGTCAAAACTGGCTGTAGTAGTAAAAGGTTAAGTAATGTCTCCAAACAGCTTCCTAATGATTATTATAAAGACGTACAGTTGGAAGCAGTCAAGATCTTTATTGACAACTTAAATAATGGAAGATGGTAAAAAAACAGGACAGCTTAGATCTTCAGGCAGAGGGTGATGGCATAAGATGGTAGGTCAAGTCTAGCAAATAAAAGTTTAGAGTCAAATCCGGTGGATAAAGTCACATCAGGTGGTGAGGTCAAATCTGGTGGTGAGGTCAAATACAATGGTAAGGTCACAATTATAGGTAAGGTCAAGTCTAGTAAAAGGCCAAGTCCGACCAAAATCTGCAAAGATGATGGTTAGTTTTTAGAACAGGTATGGGAAAATGGGTTAATTAATCAAGACCCTGCTCCACATCCCTCTCCTTCTTCCTCCTTCTGCCATGTCTGGTTGACATTTTCTGGATTTCTTCTGGAGAAATCAGGTCAGCTTTCTCTACACTAGCCTTACTTTTTGATCCCCATTCACTTTTGTAGTAAGCACTATTGCCCTTTGGCTCCTGATATTGAACATCACTTTCCCTGTAAAGACATGATAAAAGATGTGAGATGAGGAATGAACTGAAAAGAAGCAGATAAGTTACTATGGAGCCACAAGAAAGTGGACACCGACACTAGGAAACCCTGTTTGAGCGGTATATAACGAGTCTATAGAACAAGTGTATAGCAATAACATAAATTACTCAGACTCTTCATCGGTGTCCACATTACTCAGTCTAGAGCTTTTCGTCAGAGTCGCTGGACATCTCAGACTCCTTGTATTTCTTGATGAGGTGGTCGTCTTTCCCTCGTCTTCTGATGGTTTCTTTTAATCGACTTTTAATGACTTTCTTCATTATTTTCTTTTTGGGTTTATTATCCTTTTTCATGGATTTCATTGCTTCCATCCATAAAATAAGTCTTTCCTCATCGCTGGAGTCTCTAAGAAATAAGATAAAAGAACCAGTCATAGAGTCTGTACCAAGATCACTACACCTAGAGATGACTATGGTAGGAAGATAGAAAATAACTTACATTTCTTCGTTTCTGCTTTCATCATTTATTAGAGGTCCCATACATAGTACGCAGCTGTCTTTCAGGATTTCGGAGCAATTTCGGCAGTAAATGCCTACAAAGAGACAGAGTAGACATTGGATCCATGTTGATGTATTACAGGTATAGCCATAGATCTTAAAAGTTGCATGTGTTTATGCACATGCTATAGCCCCTGTATCGGTGGCCTGAATTTGACATTAAAATGGAATTCTTGCCTTTACAACCAGGAGTGCTGCATTGGCGGAATCCCTCTTCATCTTTACCAGTAAATACCTGGGCACACGCCATACAATATTTCTCGTTGGCACCCATTAAATTTGGTAACCAGTCGCATAACAATGGGCACCTGTTGGAAATATTTAGAGAGACAAGTCAGCTGGAGATAAGTGGGAAATAAATATGTATAAAGGGGGCATAACAATGGTAATTACTTTGCAGAGAGTATCAGTAAAATGTTGGTGTGACCCTTGTCTACAGCGTTTGTGGTAAAAGCCTGGAATAAATTGTCCTCCAAATGTGCACGCCTGGTTAGCAACCGGTTATAGAGGAAACATATCCGCATCTAACAGGGAATGAAAGAAACATTTACTATTGAAACCAAGGATCATATAGTAATAATTAATATCTATTACATATCAACATGCATCTGTCAGAAATGAGAGGAGATAAAGCAATGTTCTGAAGACCTCTAGAGAAGTCAATACTAGAGAAATCATCAGAATGACTTATTTCTGTCGACAGGCAGAGGTATCAAGACTGTCTCACCTGCTCATGAGTTGGATAGTAATAGGCACAGATATGACGTCTCAGCCTCTTCATATAAACCCCAAAGACAGCAATGAATAATGCGAACCCGTGCAGGCACCCTGTAGAGAGAGAAGGAGAGTGAGCGGTTAATGTCCAAGAGAGAACGATGATGGAAGAAGACCGGGAAGATTCTGGAACAATTTGGGAAAATGCACTTTGTAAATTGGAGAATTTCCTAATATGAGCATGTATTTCTATTATAAAAGACAAGGAAGACATGGAAGCTAAAAACATCAACGTTTCATCCTTTTTTATACAGAACATTTGCACAGATTTGTTATCTCTACTGCTGGTCTGGAGACGGTTGCTTTCTTACTAGTATTATACTTTCTTTACCCTACAACATCTTTCAAGTGTATGAAAACATACCGATAACAAGGTATATAAGGTAGTCTGGTTCTGATGGATTGATTCGGCATCTATTGGTTTTGGCGGTCACGTTAGATTTTGAAATGTCTTCAAATGCATTAGCCACGTTGGAGAACATGTCTTTTGCTTGTCCAGATCCATTCACCATTAGGCCCAATACCAGAGGAGCTGAGACAAGGGGAATAACGGTAGACATGTTAGTAGGTATATGCATGCAGACACAACACCACTACATCTAATTTATATGTGTCTGGACACCAACATCGAACAGGAGTGCCCTGGGTCCACCAGTGGAGTTGATTCTTGGGGCCACCAGTGGAATTAATTCTTGGAGTCCACCAGTGGAGTTGATTGTTGGTGTTTACCAGTGGAGATGATTATTGGGGCCACCAGTGTATTAATTCTTGGGGCCCACTAGTGGAGTTCATTCTTGGGGCCCATTGCATAGCTACTGTACATGACTGCATATACTGCACATGACTCTTAGGGGGACATGTATGTATGGGGCTGTGCCAGTAGTCTGGTGTCCTTTGAGCTCCAAAACGGGCACAGCCCTGTGCGCTGAGTTTTTGCGGGCCGCACTCCAAAAATTAGGCGCTTTAAAAGGCCTGTGGCACTTTTTTAATGTCCTAAGTTGCGGGAACGCCCTGGGGTATGCGGACTCAATGTAGTTTTTTCCACTTTTTCGCTTTAGTCGGCAAATACGGCGCTTACTGCTGGAAACAAGTGCCCAAATTTAAAAATTGGTTTACCTGGCCTTAAATTGTCATTTTGAAGCTAAAAAGCGCTCAATATATGACCCGCAATAGAACAGGTTCGTAGACTAAATCTGCACTACTAATGCGCGCAAAACAAAATGGTGCCTGGTCGCCCTTAGTTTCTAGCTCTCTTGCTCTACCTTTCTCCCTGAAGAGCAGCTCTAGGTCGGCCATGGTCCGGGACCCCCCAGGGGGTTCTCATTGCGCCCTGACCCCTCGGACAGGCACCACTTGTGAAGAGTAAGGAATGATCTGGAAAACATTTTCACTCACCCCGAGTTATTATTCCTCCGCTCATCAGAGGGGACACAACATTTAATATCCAGTAAAAGATATAATCTATAACCACCACGAACATTGCAATAAGGAAGCTGCGGAAGACATTGAAGATACTTAAGATATATCCTTTTCTTTCTCTCTGTGTTAGAAATATTGATTCTGTGGAGAGATGTAACAATAAAGACTTACATAGATGTTCTAGATGTCACCTACAGGACCAGAAAGTTTTATATCTCCTACAAGTTCTTTTTGACTGGACAATAGAATAACATTGCACTGTACTCTTACTTGGCCGGATGAAACTGTACCCTTCTCCCCAGGAAAGAGGGAGCAGAGTGGTGCGGTTTTGTTTTGCTCTCATCACATCTAACTCAATGAATTCACGAGTAAGGTAGATATTGTCGTAATTCATGTCAATCAGATATTTTCTGCGATAACCGAGGGCCCTGGAGGAAGAACATGCACATATTCTGGTTATATACAGCAGTATTTGTGTATTTACTTTACTGGAGATAAGTGCAATGGATATAGCGCTCAGTATAAATGAGTACACCCCAACAGATTTGTCAGAAAACCTTTAGTTTCCTTTCAGAATCAATGTTTTCTATGGAATACCATACATTTAATGCAAATAAGATTTGCAAACTTACACACCCAAAAAACCTAAGAAATTCAATCAAGACCATGTTGTAAAAATGAACACACCCAAATGAAAGTCATAGGAGCAAAGCTAAAGTTTAGACCACAAAATTCTGATTAAAAAGAATTCAACTATAGGAGAGTCTAATGCTTCATTAAGCAGGTGTCCAGCAGACAGGTGACTATAAAAGGGCATTACTTAACAAAGAAGAACGCTCCCATTTCATGCTATCAGCAATGGGACCACCTGAAGGAGAAATGTCACGAGACCCAAGAAATATAATAATTTCTTTACACAAGAAAGGTGAAGGCTACAAGAAGGTCAACAAAGCTTTACTCATCAGTCACAATACTGTAGCAAAAGTGATCCAAAAATGTAATAAAGATGGAATTACAAATATCTCAGTGGGACATCCAGGTCAACCATGGACGTTAACTCCTAAAAAAGAAGTGTCCTCTGATGAAAAAGGTTGAAGAAGATCACCATGCAATTTCACTGGAGGTTATGTCTACACAGCACTGGATTCTCAGTGGATTCTCAGCGGACTCAGTATTTGGAATCCGCCGAAAACCCGAATGTACCCAGCGCTGTGTAGACCACAATAAAAATACCATGCTGTAGTCTACACAGCACAGATTTTTTCCGGTCCATTTTAAAATCCACCAGATGCCATCAGACTTTCAGACCTTCTAGATCTTCCACAGGATTGCCATCGGATTCCTGTACATTCTATGTACGGGGCCGACGGCAAATCTGAAAACTGACCACAAATTTTAACGCAAATCTGTGCCAAAAACCATGGTCTAGCAGCGGTACAGCAATGTTAAAATGCTGTCGGACTTTGTTTGGTATTTTAATACATAGTCTTTGGAAGTAGAAAGCCAAACTGGGATAAGTCTTACAATTTGTCAGGGCCCATGCTGAGGAGTAGAAAGATTACTCGAAATCTATACTCCGGAGTGATGAGACCAAGATAAATGTTTTTAGATCTGATGGCTTCAAAACTGTATGGCATTGCAAAGGTGAGGAGTACAAAGAAAAAAGCATGGTACAGTTACAAATGGTGGTGGCTGTGTCCTTACATGGGGCTGCATGAGTTTGATGATATCATGAATTCACAGATGTACTGCTGTATATTGAAAGAAAAGATGCTACCATCACTCTGTGCCCTTGGTCATCATGCACGTTTCCAACATGACAATGATCGGACACACACTTCTAAGGCAACTATTGCTTTTTGAATAAGAACAGTGATTCAGTGGCTAAGTATGTCTCCTGATATGAACCCAATTGAACATGTATAGGAAATTCTAAAAAGACAAGCTGAGTATTACTCTCCATACAGCATTAAAGCTCTAAAAGAGTAATGACCAAATAAAGTGCTCTCTCATCAAAAGAATTAAACAATATACACCCATAAAATATAATGAAGTTTATTGTTAGATATAAAAATATACAGAAAGCAGCACAGATATAAGATCCAAAAGAAACGGTGGGTAAGCAGGATCAAACAAAATAAATAATAACGGTCAAAAATTCCAGAAATTATGATGATGCCGCAATTATACTGTATAGGTCAGTCCCAGAAAGAAGAGCGAAGTGCACATATACAGTGTCGGACTGGGGTGCTGAGGGCCCACAGGTGGAGTTTATTCTAGGGGCCCACCAGTTGAGCTGTTTCTGAGCCCACCAGTGGAGTTTATTCTAGGGGCCCACCAGTTCAGCTGTTTCTTGGCCCACAGGTGGAGTTTATTCTAGGGGCCCACTCTACAGTTGCTGTCAATAACTGTGCATGCCTCCTATACTCTGCCTCTTGCTCTTTACCTCTCTTTCCTGCTTTTTTTTGCCTCTTCTGAGGATGTATAGGCAGTTTAAAAGAAACTCCAGGTCTGCCATGTTCAGGGGCCCACCGGGTGTTTCCCCTATTTCACTGTGGGCCAGTCCGAACCTGCATATATACAACATGAACACCGCTCAAATTCACAGGGAAAAAAACCAAAATAGCGTTATTTTTTATAAGAAAGTGAAATTATAACAAAGAAAATCACATCACATAATTATGATCTCGCTTACCCACCAGACCACCCAACATGCGTTTCACTTAATGCTTCATCAAGGGGATGCCCTGTGAATTTGGGCGGCGTGCTTGTTTTGTGTAAGCACTTTGCTCTTTTTTCTGAGACCAAGATATATAATGGGGGCATCATCATAATTCTGGTATTTTTGGCCGTTATTAATCATTTCATTTGATCCTGCTTACCCACCGTTTCTTTTGGATCATATGTCTGTGCTGTTTTATGTATGTTTTTATGTCTAACAATAAACTTCATTATATTTTATGAGTGCATATTGTTCAATTCTTTTGGTGAGAGAGCACTTTCTTTGGTTATTATTTATGGTTGGATTCTCTTCATCCATTACCCTTATTTCTAGGAAAGCTCTAAAAAGGTCGTTCTTGAGGAATGGAAAAAGATAGATTTTACAATATGTCACCAACTTGTTCCTTCCCTGCCTAGAAGACTCGGTGCTATCCTTAAAAATCATGCAGGTCATATAAAATACTAGATGTAGTAGTTTGTGTAACGATCAGAAGGCACTGACCCATCTATTGTTGGTATATGACGGATCCTCTAGGCCCCTGCGAGCATGGATGATGCAACTTGCAGAGGTAGCTGAAGTGCTGGCCTGGTACAGCGACAGGTATACAGCAGTATACAACGGACTGATGCAGCGGTAGGTATTCAGAACAGCAGCAATACAGCAGCCAGGTGGTCAAGCTCTATGTAGGTACAACAACGAACTGACCAGGAGCAAGGGGAGGAAGTTCCTTATAAAGCCTGGGGTAACAGGTCACAGACAGGTAATTGGGACCCTGTTCCGTTCCTTTAAATTCTAATGCACTGCCGCGCACAGGCAGCCAGAGCGATGCAGGAGTGAGGGCTGGTGAGTAGGTGCTGCCGGCGGACGCCGCTATTGGTGCAACCATAGCGGAGACAGGAGGCGGAACAGGGACCGTATATACACAAGTATAAGCAGAGTTTATCAGCACAAAAAATGTGCTGAAAAATCTCCCCTCGGCTTATACTTGAGTCACTGTCAGCGCTCGGGCGCTGCGATGGCCCAGGCGCCGACAGGGAGGCTTCAGCATTGCAGCGGGTCATCAGGGGAGCGCATATAATGAAGGCCGAGTTACAGCGCACAGTGTCCGGGCGCTGCGCTGGCCAGGCGCTGTCAGCGATCTCCTAACCTGTGTGCGACTCCTCCGGAGCGCATTTTTAGGGGAAGAGTTTCCACTGCGGGGCACAGAGCAGCGCATCCATGCTCCGCCAGTGGTCTCCGGGCGGCCGCAGACTCCCCGGCTGTTGGAGTTTCCGGCACAGGCAGCGTGTGTCATCACACTGCGCGGCCTGATGACATCACACCGCCTTTTGCCGAGAAGACAGAGGAGCGCGGCCGGGAGGCGGAAACAGTAGCGGGGATCCAGGTAATGATTTGTTTGTTTTTTTATTTTGCCTATTATTGCTACAGCCTGCCTATACCCGCCTTTTACCTGCCTACAGCCGTCCCTATTCCTGCCTACAAAACGGCCCTTTACCTTGCCTACAGACGGCCCTTACCTGCCTACAGACGGCCCTATTACCTGCCTACAGCCGTTCCTATTACCTGCTACAGACGGCCATTACCTGCTACAGCTGCCCTATACCTGCCTACAGCTGCCCTATACCTGCATACAGCCGGCCCTTTTACCTGTACAGCGGCCCTTACCTGCCTTTCAGCTGCCTATACTGCCTACAGCTGGCCCTATACCTGCCCTATACCTGCCTACAGCTGCCTATACTTTCCTACAGTGGCCCTATACTGCCCTATACTGCCTACAGCTGCCTATAACTGCCTACGCCGGCCCTATTCCTGTACAGCTGCCTTTAAATGCCCTATAATGCCTAAAGCCCGGCCCCTTTTACCTTCCATACCCTGCCTAAGCCTGCCCTATACTGCCCCACAGCTGCCCTTACCTGCCTATGGGGCCCTTTACCTGCCCATTACCTGCTTTGGGGGGGGTTATTGCCTATTACCCGTTGGGGCCAATACCTGCCCTTTACCCGAGTATGGGCCAAATACCTGCCTTAATTGCTTATGGGGGACATATAAGGCCCAAAAACATGCCTATGGGGCCCTTTACGTCCCTTTTTGGGACATATACCTGCCTATCCTGAATATAGGGGCCAAATTTTTCTCTATAATTGCCTACGGGGGACATTAAAAATGCCTATGTAATTTTCATTGGGTACCATTCTTATTTTTAAAAATTTACACCAGTACGCCGGCTGCATTTTCTACCCTCGGCTTTTCTCGAAGTCATAAGTTTTCCGTTTTTTGGGGATAAGTAGGTGCCTCGGCTTATACTCGGGTCGGCTTATACTTGAGTATATACGGTAAGTATCGTGCAGGGGCCGCAGGAGGGGCACGGGCACTGAAGATTTTGTCAACTAATTTATCTTATTACACTTACCTTCACGTTATGAGTTAAAAAAAATGTTCTATGAAACTCAGTCTTGTCAAAATTTTGTGTTCAGCGAGATGTTGATTAAAATCTTAATTTCAAAGGAAGTGTACTCATTTTTGCAGAGATATACTGTATAAAGCCCATATAGCCCAGACAGACAAGTTCTTACTGCATGTAGGTGTAGAAGCAGACGAAGACCATACAATAGCTAAATATGCTTGTCAACTCCATATACAGCTCTGCGTTTTCCTTTAGGTCTTTGGCGATGGCATTGGCGATATCGAAGTAAGTCTGGGAGGCGTTATATTTCTTATCAAACTTGTTGATCACAGTGACGTCAAAGCCAAACTGGTACTTAAACTTCCTGAGTAAAATGACCAAGGCTACAGGGAGAAAGGAGGAGACAACATAAGAACATGTATACCTGCAAATATACTGACTACCGCATGTATACCTGCCAATATACTGACTGCCACATGTATACCTGCCAATATACTGACTGCCACATGTATCCCTGCCAATATACTGACTGCCACATGTATACCTGCCAATATACTGACTGACTCATGTATATCTGCCAATATACTGACTACCCCATGTATCCCTGCAATATACTGACTGCCACATTTATACCTGCCAATATACTGACTGCCACATGTATACCTGCCAATATACTGACAACCGCATGTATCCCTGCCAATATACTGACTACCACATGTATCCCGGCCACTATACTGTCCAAAGCATGTATCCCTGCCTATATACTGAACTGCCACAATGTATCACTTGCCAATATTCTGATCTGCACATGAATACCCTGCCATTATACTGGACAGTGCCTAACATGTATCCCTGCCAATATACTGACTGCCACATGTATCCCTGCCAATATACTGACTGCCACATGTATCCCTGCCAATATAATGACTGCCACATTAGTTACCTGCCAATATACTGACGCAATGGTTATACCTGCCAATATACTGACTGCCACATGTATACCTGCCAATATACTGACTGCCACATGTATCCCTGCCAATATACTGACTGCCACATGTATCCCTGCCAATATACTGACTGCCACATGTATCCCTGCAATATACTGACTGCCACATGTATACCTGCAATATACTGACTGCCACATGTATACCTGCCAATATACTGACTGCCACATGTATACCTGCCAATATACTGACTGCCACATGTATACCTGCCAATATACTGAATGCCCACTTGTATCCACTGCCAAATATACTGAACTTCCAATTGCTATACTGCCACAATATACTGACTGCCACATGTATTAACTGCCCAATTTACAGACTGCCACATCGTTTACCTGCAATACAATGACTGCCACATGTATACTTCAATACTCTGACTGCCTACATTATTACATTGCAATATCTGAACTGCACACTGTATCACCGGAATCATAATGGATTGCCACATGTACTCACTGCATTTTACTGACTGCCACATTTATCCCTGCAATATACTGACTGCCACATGTATCCCTGCAATATACTGATTGCCACATGTATCCCTGTGCCATTATACTGACTGCCAAATGTATCCATGCCAATATACTGACTGCCACATGTATACCTGCCAATCATTCTGACCTACCACATGTATCACTGCAATATATACTGATTGCCACATGTATCCCTGCAAGTATACTGACTGCCACATTTATTCCCTGCTATATACTTGACTGCCAAGTATCCCTGCATATACTGACTGGCCACATGTATCCCTGAAATATACTGAATGCCAAAACTGTATACTGCAATATACTGTCTGCCACATGTATCCCTGCCAATATACTGACTGCCACATGTATCCCTTGCAATAACTGACTCACATGTATACACTGCAAAGATATGGACTGCACACATGTATCCATGCAACTATTCTGTCTGCCACTTGTATCCCTGCCCAAATATACTGACTGCCACATGTATCCCTGCCAATATACTGACTGCCACCATGTACCCTGCTAATATTACAGAATTGCACATGTATACTGCAATATACTGACTGCCACATGTTATACCTGCTAATTAATGTCCTGCCACATGTATCCCTGCAATATACTGACTGCCACATGTATCCCTGCCAATATACTGACTGCCACATGTATCCCTGCCAATATACTGACTGCCACATGTATCCCTGCAATATAATGGTGCCACCATGTATACCTGCTAATATACGGGCTCGCCACATTGTATCCCTGCAATATTACTGACTGCACATGCTATCCCTGCCAACTACTAAGACTGTACACATGATATACTGCCATTTACTGATCCTTGCCACATGTATTCCTGTCTATTATACTGGACTGCCACATGTATACCTGCCAATATACTGACTGCCACATGTAACCTGCTATATACTGACTGCCACATGTATCCCTGACAATATACTGACTGCCACATGTATCCCTTGACAAATTTACTGACTGCCACATGTATCCTGCAATATACTGGACTGCCACATGTATACCTGCGCCAATATAATGACTAGCCACATGTATACCTGCAATATACTGACTGCCACATGTATACCTGCCAATATACTGACTGCAACATGTATACCTGCCAATATACTGACTGCCACTTGTAAACCTGCCCAATTAATGACTGCCCAACAGTGTATCCATGCCATTTTATCTGAATGCCACATTGTATACCTGCTCAATATACTGACTGCAACTGTTATACCTGCCAATATAACTGACTGCCAAATGTATACATGCAAATTTACTGACTGCCACATGTATCCGCAATATAATTGACTTGCCAAACGTATCCCTGCAATATTACTGACAGCACTGTATAACTGGGCATTTATACTTGGACTGCACATGTATACTGCCAATTTACTGACTGCCACCTCGCGCGCTCGCTCACATGCAATCTATATGAACTGCCGCATGTATACCTGCCAATATACTGACTGCCACATGTATCCCTGCCAATATACTGACTGCCACATGTATACCTGCCAATATACTGACTGCCACATGTATCCCTGCAATATACTGACTGCCACATGTATACCTGCCAATATACTGACTGCCACATGTATCCCTGCCAATATACTGACTGCCACATGTATACCTGCAATATACTGAATGCCGCATGTCAATTACCTGCCATTATACTGCACTGCCGCATGTATTACATGCAAATTATACTGGACTGCCAGCTTGTATACCTGCCCAATATTACTGACTGCCGCATGTATACCTGCCAAAATATACTGAATGCCACAAGTATCCCTGCAATATACTGCACCTGCCACATGTGTCATCTGCACTTACTGACAGCCAATATTATCAATGTTTACCTGCAATATACTGACTGCCACATGTATCCCTGCCAATATACTGACTGCCACATGTATCGCTGCCACTATATGCCTGCACATGTATAACCTGCCTATATACTGACTGCCCACTTTGAATAGCTGCACAATTATACTGACTGGCCACATGTATACATGCCAATATACTGATGCAACTTGTAATCCGGCCAATTATACTGGACTCTGCCACATGTATACCATGCCAATTTACTGACTGCCACATTGTATTACCTGTGCCAATTATACTGACTGCCACATGATATCAACCTTGGCCAAAATACTGACTCTGCAACATGTATACCTGCCATATACCTGGACTGCCACATGTATCTAACTGCTATTTACTGACTGCCACATGTTTCCCTGCAATTAAATTAAACTCGTATGCAAAGTATAAACCTGCCCAATATACTTGAACTGCCTCATCGTATAACCTGCAATTTTACTGACTGCCACATGGTATCACTGCAATATTTAAGACATGCCACATGTGATACCTGCCAATATACTGACTGCGCATGTATCCTGCCAATTATAATGACTGCCACATGTATACCTGCCAATATACTGGGACTAACAAATGTATACCTGCACATTTATAATGAATGACACATTGTATACACCTCGACTCAATATACAGACTGCAGCATGTATCCCTGCCACAAATATAATGACTGCCCACATGTAATACCTGCCCAATTTAAACTGTCTGCCACTTGTATAAACGCAATATATTTGACTGCAACATGTTTACCTGCAAATATACTGACCATGCCACTAAGTATACCTGCCAATATACTGGAATGCCACATGTATCCCTGCAAACTATACTGACTGCACATGTATACCTGCAATATTCTGACCTGCCACATGTGCATCACTGCTAATATCTGACTGCCACGTGTCCTATACCTGCCAATATACTGACAGCCACATGTTATCCCCTGCAAATTTTACTGACATGACCACATGATATCACACTGCCAATATACTGATACCTGGACCACATGTATCCTTGCAATATACTGACTGCCACTTGTTATAATACATGCCAATATACAGGACTGGCCGATGTATACCTGCCTCATTTTACTGATGCCCGCATGGTATCCCTGCAATATACTGAACTGCCACATGTATACCTGCATATATACTGTCTGCCACATTGTTTTACCTGCAATATACTGAAATGCAACGTGGTATACCTGCTATATTACTGACTGTCCACATGCTATCCTGCATTACTGACTGAGCATGTTACTACCTGATTCTACTGACTGCCACATGTATACCTGACTATATACTGACCTGCCACAAGTATAACCTTGGGCAATATACTGGTCATGCCTATGTATACAGCCAACTTTTATCTGAATGTCAACATGCTCATACACTGCCAATATCACCTGACTGACACTCATGTATACCTGATACACCTATTACTGGACTGCCAACATGTATCCCCTGCACAATATTACTGACTGCCACATGTATACATCGCCTATATACTGACTGCAACATGTATCACTGCAATTTTACTGTCTGCCACATGTATACCTTGGCCATATACTGACTGCACATGTATACCTGCCAATTTACTGACCTGACACATGTATACCTGCCAAATATTATGACTGAACCATGTATACCTGCAAATATAAATGAACTGCCACAATGAATCCCTGCCAATATACTGATGCTCCACATGCTATTCCTGACACAATATACTGACTGCCACATGTATCCCTGCCAATATACTGACTGCCACATTGTATCCCCCTGACAATATAATGACGGACACAATGTTTACATGCCAATATTACTGGACTGCCAAGTGTATACCTGCCAATATACTGACTGCAACAATGTATCACCTCGCAATATCCTGACTGCCACATGTTTACTGCACCAAAAATACTGGATGCCACATGTATACATGCCAAATATACTGACTGCCACATGTAATACCTGACAATATACTGACCTAGCCACATGTAATACTGGCCAATATATGTCTGCCACATGTATACCTGCAATATACTGGACTGCTAAATGTATACCGGCTCAATTTACTGACCTGCCACATGTATTCCCCTGCAGTATACCTGACTGCCAATGTATCCTGCCAACGATATGACTGCCACATGTAACCCTGCCAATATAATGACTGCCACATGTATACCTGCAATATACTGACTGCCACATGTATCCCTGCCAATATACATCGACTGGCCAAATGTATCCCTGCAATTATACTGACTGCCCCATGTATACCTGCCAATATACTGACTGCCACATGTATACCTGCAATATAATGGAATGCCACATGTTATCCATTGCAATAAAGTATACTGACTTCCACATGATTCCCTGCCTAATATATGACTGACAAATGTATCACTGCCAACTTACTGAATGCCACATGAATACCTGCAATATACTGACTGCCACATGTATCCCTGCCATATATGACTGCCTCATGTATCCCTGCAATTAATGACTGCCACATGTATACTTACTAATTTACTGACTGCCACCATTATCCCTGCATCTATACTGACTGCCACATGTATACCTGCAATATAAGAATGCCACCATGTATTACATGCAATATACTGACTGCACATTTGTATACCTGCAATTTACTGACTGCCACATGTCATCCCCTGCATTATACTGACTGCCACATGCTATACCTGCAATATACTGACTACCAACATGTAATCCATGCCAATATTACGGACTGCCACGTTGTATTCCTGCCAATTTACTGGACTGCCACATGTATTATCCTGCTATTATACTGACTGCACATGTATACCTGCAATATACTGACTGCACTTGTATTCCTGCATAATACTGACTGCCACCATGTATACTGCTTTCTATAACTGACTGCCACATGTCATACTGCAATATACCTGACTGCCAACATGTATACCTGCAATATAATGACTGCCACAATGTATCCCTGCAATTTAATGACGCCACATGTTATACCTTGCAATATAATGACTCTGCCACAATGTATCACCTGCAATATAATGACCTGCACACTCATGGTATCCCTGCAATATACTGGAACTGCCACCATGTATACCTGCAATACTACTGACTGCACTTGTATACCTGCAACGTATACTGACTGCCATCATGTTAATACCTGCACATCTATTACTGACTGCCACCATGTATACCATGCAATATAATGACATGCCGCATGTATCCCCTGCCAAATATACTGACTGGGCCAAATTGTTTCCCTGCCCAATATAATGACTGCCCAGCATGTTAATCACCTGCAATATACTGAACTGCCACATGTATCCCTGCAACTATACTGGGAATGCCACATGTATACATGCCAATTATACTGACTGACCAAATGTCATACATGCACAATATACTGACTGCCACATTGTATACCTGCTAATTATACTGACTGACACCATGTTATCCCCTTGCAATATACTGAACTTGCCAACATGTATACATGCTATAATATACTGAACTGCCACAATGTATAATGCTAATATACTGACTGCATCTTGTATACCCTGCCAATATACTGACTGCCACATTGTATCCCTGCAAATAATACTGATGACACTATGTCCATACCTGCAATATACCTGACTGCCACTTGCTATTACCTGCCAATCATACTGACTGTCCATGCTATCCCGGCCCAAACCTATACCTGACTGCCACATGTATACCTGCAATCCACTGGGACTGCCACATGTATCAACTGCATTATACTGATCTGCCACACTGTTATACATGCAATATACTTGAATGACACATGTTATACATGCACAATATACTGACTGCCAAATGTATCACTGCACCAATATACTGACTGCCACTGTATACCTGCTAATATATACTGTCTGCAACATGTATACCTGCCAATTTAACTGGAATGTCCTGCCACATGTATCCCTGCAAAATCTATACTGACTGCCACTGTATCACGTGCGCCATATTCTGACTGCCCAACATAGTTATACCTGCAATATACTGGACTGCCACATATATCCCTGACAATACAGTTCTGACTGCCATCATGTATACCTGCTAATACTAGGACTGCCACATGTATCCCTGCAATATACTGACTGCCACATGTATACATGCCAATATACTGACTGCCACATTTATCCATGCAATATAATGACTGCCGCATCATGTATACCCTGCACAACTATACTCGACTGCCACACATGTTTCCCTGCCAAATATACTGACTGAAATGTATCCCTGCAATATACTGACTGCCACATGTATACCTGCCAATATACTGACTGCCACATGTATACCTGCCAATATACTGACTGCCACATGTATACCTGCCAATATACTGACTGCCACATGTATCCCTGCCAATATACTGACTGCCACATGTATACCTGCCAATATACTGACTGCCACATGTATACCTGCCAATATACTGACTGCCACATGTATCCCTGCAATATACTGACTGCCACATGTATCCCTGCCAATATACTGACTGCCACATGTATACCTGCAATATACTGACTGCCACATGTATCCCTGCAATATACTGACTGCCACATGTATACCTGCAATATACTGACTGCCACATGTATACCTGCAATATACTGACTGCCACATGTATCCCTGCAATATACTGACTGCCACATGTATCCCTGCCAATATACTGACTGCCACATGTATCCCTGCAATATACTGACTGCCACATGTATACCTGCCAATATACTGACTGCCACATGTATACCTGCAATATACTGACTGCCACATGTATCCCTGCAATATACTGACTGCCACATGTATACCTGCAATATACTGACTGCCACATGTATACCTGCAATATACTGACTGCCACATGTATCCCTGCAATATACTGACTGCCACATGTATACCTGCAATATACTGACTGCCACATGTATACCTGCAATATACTGACTGCCACATGTATCCCTGCCAATATACTGACTGCCACATGTATCCCTGCAATATACTGACTGACAACCCCACTTACTGCCAATACAATGTGCAGTACAACTCCTATCATCTGCCTCTATTTATGACATAGGGAGCAATAAATTCAGTGATGACCCTGAGAAGTGACTGGAGAGGTGTAACTTCAAGCTCTTGGGCCTTAGTGCAAAAAGTGAAATGGGGCCCCCCAGTTACCATGCACCATTTATAATACTGGTGTCTTCTTATGTGGCAGAAGGGCTTTTGGGTCCCTCAGGCTACAGGGTCTGGTAGCGACTGCTACTGTACCTCCTATAGCTACGCCCTTGCTGGGATCCCAGGAACCATTATCTTTTGTTCCTGCAGATTGTAGGATGGCAGCAGAATCACAGAGACAGAGGAGGGCAAAAACAAAATGAATGGCAGGAGCAATATGTATATACTGTCTATGGCCTCTAGGGGTCTCACTACTTTTATATGTTTTTCCCTCTCTGTGTTGTGGGAGTTGTTGGTTTTATCAGTGTGTTGGAGAGCCTAGTGTGTAATGGAGGTCAAGAGCTCACAGGAATAAAGTTATAAGTTACAAAGCCTGATATAAGAATAACTGACAAACAGAACATGGCAGGAGCAAGAAAGGGATGTGTCATACTTACGACGTTTTATGTATTTCCTCATATATGTTATCGCGTATTCAGGAACAAGACAGAATAAGGTGACAACTGCAACACAAGAATATTGCCATTAGCATGCCAATAATAAGGACGCTGGCTACAGGCAGCCCCCGCGTTACAAACAGGATAGGGAATGTAGGTTTGTTCTTAAGTTGAGTTTGTATGTAAGTGGGAACAGGTCTATGTATTAAATGTAACTCCAGCACCAAATGGATAGTACAGGGAAGGGTTTTTACATTTGTTTTCCTGCTTGTGCCCCTGTTAAGAAGATTTCACCTAATTTTCCCCTTCTGTGCTGATGTGGCATGCTGGAACTTGTCGTTCCACAGCTACTATCTGCTGTGGAACATGGAACTACAAGTGCCAGCATGCCCCATAAGTCTCCGTTTGTAACTAGAGGACAGATGTAAGTCAGAAGGAACGGTGTAAGTCGGGGACTGCCGGAATTTAGTCAGTAAGCGTCAGGAAGTGTATAGTTTGGTCACTTTGATGTTATATTGGATTCTTTGATGTTGGCGCAGAGGTTGTATCACAGTGTCAGGGATCGGGTTATAATGTTGCATGCTTAGTTTGTATCAGCAGCCATAATCTGCACGGTGCGCCACATTACATGATGAATATTATATGATTGTGTCATGTGATTTTACACTTACATTTCGCCAGACCGCACCGAGGTCTAAACAACTCCACGACGAAACAAAGGAAAGAACCACCTGCCAACGCTTTGACGCAACTCGCCTTGGCATTTTCAAAATTGCTTCTGCACCTCATATATGGAAGCGTCAGCTCTTCGTTACAGATGTCGCCGATATTACATAAATACGCCCACACGGAACGGAGGACCTTCCCTATAGGAGAAATAAGACAGAAGTAGAGCGAGCAGGACCAGCAGAACCAGCTATAGCGATTTCCTTCTGCTTCTGACCAGTGTCAGACTGGGGTGCCTAGAGCTCACCTGTGAAATTTCAGTCTGGGGGCCCAACTGTAAGGCCCCGTTCACACGGCTTATGGCCGACGGATTTGTGAGCCGTATTTAGCTCACAAATCCGCCGTGAATACGGGGCGGGACGGGGGCGGGGCCGGAGCGCGGCGGGGGCGCCGCTCCCGGCCCCATAGACAATGCATTGTTTACGGCGCGTCCGCGCCGTAAATAATGTGCATGTCACTTTCTCCCCCCGCGGCGGATTCGCCGAGCGGGGAGGAGCGACGGATTCCACTGTTCTCTATGAGAGCAGTGGATTACCGTAATGACTCCGACGGATTGGCGCCGTATTGAAGCGCAAATCCGGCGCGGAATACGGCGCCAATCCGTCGGCAAATAAGCCGTGTGAACGGGGCCTAAAGTTGATTCCTGGGGGCCCGCCCTACGGCTCTTCTACACGCCTCTTATACTCTGCCTCTTGCTTTTTGTCTCTTTCTCGCTGCCTTTCTGCCTCTCTCAAGGATGTATAAGCAGTTTAAAAGAAACTCCGGACCTGCCATGTTCCCCTGAGGGTCAGTTTGAGCCTGTTTCTGACAATCCGTATGTGGACGGTCAGTGCTTTTAGCAGATGTTCAGTTATTAGAGAAGGTTCCCGGATCCAGACCTCCCTCTAGGACAGAAGCGTAACTTGAAGCTCCAGGGCCCCAGTGCAAAAAGTGAAATGGGCCCCCCAGCTATCATAGTTACATAGTTTGTAAGGCCAAAAAAAGACAAGACGTCCATCCAGTTCAGCCTGTTGTGCTAAAGTGTTGATCCAGAGGAAAAAATTCCTTCCCAACTCCAATCTGGCAATCGAAATAATCCCTGGATCAACGATCCTTCTCCAGAATCCCGGTCACTATAACTTGTTATATTATTACATCTAGAAATGTATCCAGACCCTTCTCCAGAATCCTGGTCACTATAACTTGTTATATTATTACATCTAGAAATGTATCCAGACCCTTCTCCAGAATCCCGGTCACTATAACTTGTTATATTATTACATCTAGAAATGTATTCAGACCCTTCTCCAGAATCCTGGTCACTATAACTTGTTATATTACATCTAGAAATGTATCCAGACCCTTCTCCAGAATCCTGATCACTATAACTTGTTATTTATTAACAATTAGAAATGTGATCCATGACCCTTCTCCAGAGTTCACTGAAGCTCACTATACAACTTGTTCTATTATTACATTCTAGAAATGTATCCAGACCTTCTCTCAGGAGTCCTGGTCACTATAACGTGTTCTATTATTACCATATAGAAAGGTATCCAGGGACCCTTCTCCAGAATTATGGTCACTATATTGTTATATTATTACATCTAGAAATGTATCAGACCCTTTCCAGAATTGGTACTATAACAGTGCTATTTTTACATCTAGAAATGTTCCGACCCCCTTCTCCAGGAATCCTGGTCACTATAACTTGTTCTATTATTACATCGAGAAATGTATCAGAACCTTCCCCAGAATCCTCGGTCACTATAACTTGTTTATTATTATTACATCTGAAAAATTTATCCAGCTACTTTCAGAAATCTCGGTGACATAGGAACCTGTCTAATTATTACATCTTGAAATGTATCCCAAGACTCTTCTCCGAGGATTCTGGTCACTATAACTGTTCTATTACTTTACCATCTGAAATGTATCCAGGACCCTTCTCTAAGAATTACCTGGTCCATATAACTTGTTATATTAATTAGGCCTCATTGTCATGGCTTATTTGCGCAGATTGGAGCCGTACTGCGCGCCGGACTTTGCCGCTGCAGTAAGGCTCTAATCTGTCCCTGTCATTACGGTAATCCACAGTTCTCATAGAGTACGCACCGTACATAATGCATTGTCTATGGGGCCGGCGGGCAGCTCCGCAGCCGCGCCCCCGCCCCGCCCCTTATTCAAACCGTAACTGCGGGCGATATCCGGCCCGCAATTACGGCTTGAATAAGCTCCGTTTGAACACGGCCTTAGCTCCAGAAATGTATATAACCCTTTTATCGGAATCGTTAGTAATTCACATGAACAAGTTCTTTGCAGAGAGTTCCACAGTCTCACTGCTCTTACAGTAAAGAATCCCTTTCTATGTTTATGTAGCAAAACTTTCATTCTCAAGAAAGCTAGTGGATGGCCCTCTTGCTCTTGATACAGTCCTGGGGATAAATACATATTGAGAGAGATCTCTTATATTGGACCCTTAATATATTTAAACATATTTATTCCTGTCCCCGAAAGCCGTCTTTCTGTAAACTAATCACCCTAATTTGCTAATTTCTCTGAGAGTACTGTAGTCCACCAGTTCTTTTATAATTTTTGTTTGCCGCCTTTTGTACTGTTCAAAGCTCTAACAATGGTTCTTTCCTGTGCATGTGCAAAACTGTACACAATATTCATGATGTGGTCTAACAGTGACTTGAATAATGGAGAGAATAATGTTCTCATCATGGTGCAATCTATGCCCCTTTTAATGGCACCCCATGATCTATTTGCTTGGCGCTGCTTGCCTGACAATTGGTGCTACAGTTATTTAAGTTTACAGTCCACCACAGGATCCAAGTCTTTCCATGTCTCTTTTAATCCCATCCTTATTCCATTTAACATGTAATATGTTATGGAGTTTTCCTCCTGTGCATAACCACTTGGCTATTTATCTATTGTTTTTAAACCTCATCTGCAATTTTTCTGCCCAGGCCTCCAACTATCCTGAATCCCTTTGTAATAATAGTGTTGAGCGATTATTATCGACAATAAGTTGAAATCGGCAGGATTTTTTTTATGGTGATCGGATTTTTTTAGATCATGCGATTAATTTAGCGTTAATATCTGTGCCATATTATTTAAAAGATCGCCGCCAATTCGAGCAGCTTCCTGTAATTTTGAGCGGCCTAGCAAAATAGTTACAGAATAGAGAGGGTGGATGTGTGTGCGACGTCATGACTGGGAGTTGTATGGTTGACGATTGGCTGGAAAAATACATGAGTTTTAATTAGAACAGCGTATTCCTGTTAAGCACTCTCAGTGTGTCTCTCAGTGTCTCATAGGGATAGGACTGCGTTCTGCCTGTGGCCAAAAAGCTAGCGAAATTATGTCTATTTCTGCACAGAGAAGAAACCTCTACTATTATCTGTTGATCCTTTACAATTTGTTAAGATTAGAGATTGGAAGATTTTATATAGTTAGTGTAGAGAATTGTAAATAGAGCATCTACCACTGTAAAGTCACGGGGGGGGAGCGGAGTGGGGGCACCCCGCGGTGCGAACACAGACTAGGCTCTATAAGGTATACTGGATAAAGTTCACCCAAGACTTAGGGCACAGGTGAAGGGCTTTACGCCTGTTTTCTGGCGTACAAATGCGCCTCCCCAGCAGAATTCCGTGTCGGACGCAGCGTTCGCCACATTTCGGCTCGAGGAGTCCGCGATGAAGGGGCGGCAGTGCGGCGGGCTGGTGGGCGCGGTTTTCGGAGTTAGGGCACGGTGTGGCGTTCCGGGGCGGGGACGCGGGCTATCGCGCTCGTATTAGTCCGAGGCATGTTACCATCGCGGCTGCCAAATCTGCGGCGCTCGCAGCTACGACAAGAGACAGGTTTTTTGTATCTAAATCCTCCTGCGAGGTCGAAGTGAACGCGAAGGATCGAACATGCGAGGAAGACGGATCGAAAGAATCGCGACAGAAGTCTCGGCGCTCCGCTCCTGACAAGCAGACTTGGTTTGAAATGCTCCGGTGGAGGCAGAAGTGAAGCAAGAACGGAAAATAGCGAGGAAGCAGATCGAAGAGCGCGACAGAAATCTCGGAGCCACTTCCGCTCATTGCTAGCATGAGTCATGAATAGAAAAAATGCCTTTATAAAGGCGGGAGGAAAAACTGTCAAGAAGAGAGCTGCACGGTAAAAAATACACATAATAAAAACAAACAACACTTTTACAAACCTAGAACGGCGCTATATCAACACATATGATATTGCAAATTCCCGGGGAAGACAGTAAATTCAAAATCTGAAACCTAGTACTCATGTCGGCAGACACTGGCCAATCAGAATCGGCAGGCGCCACGTGAACCATTAAAAAGCTCATGGGGGAGAATTGACCAACTCAAAAATCCCCTGCGGGATAATTCAAAAATACCAGTAAAAATGATGGAAAAGAGTGATAGGCTGATGCTAGCGGACGGTCTCGGCTAGCTCAGCCAATCAGAATAGGATCGGACAAATTACCATTCTTGCATATGTAGTAGTAAGAAGTGTAGACCTAATCAGAATCCAGGGCAGGATAATTCAAAATACAGTAAAAAGAAGAAAAGAGCTTATTGGCTGAGCTTGCGGGGGCATTGGCTATCCCAGCAAACTCAGAATCAGAGACACGAGCTACTTCTCCATTATACTTATTAGAGAGATGAGCGCACTCAAATATCGGCGCTCAGCGCCGCGCGGGCATGACAGTATTAATCAACAAATAATTTTATATACCAGTGTAAAAATTCACAGCTAAAGACCCAGAACACTTCTTTAAAAATAAGCAGTTAAAAACCCGAACCACGGTTCGTCGCCGAGGACCGGGCTTCATAGGAAATTGCCCATAGAGAGAATTGCTCGGAAAGGACAGTAATTCAAGTGTGTAAAGCTATTCTCTTGGTCGGCATAAACCAGCCAATCAGATTTAGCGAGCGAACAAGTCCATTAGATCTATGGAGGGCAGAATTGACCAATCAGGAATAGGAGCGACAGCTGGCCCATTCCAATCTTATGGTGAAAAAATGGAACATCATATTATGTCTGGGGGACAGTTCAAAATACAGTAAAAAGGCAGAAACGAGCTGATTTGATTGGTTGATCAGCAGCGGGGGCACGTACCAGCTTAAGCCAATCAGAGCGGAGGCTGCTTTCTCATAGAGTTCTATGGGGAATCGAATTTAAAAGGAGCGCCGTAATTTGACCCAAATGGGAGAGCTAGCGACGCTTCTATGGGTTTTCTATGCATCGGGTATAAAACTGTACGTGGGCTAAAATCAAATTATGAAACACTACAGAAGTTGTGAGATGTGTATATAAAAGGAATACTAAATATGTTGGCTAACGACAATAATATTTGACAATCAAGAAACAAATCATGCTTATTTCTTTATTTTCGTCTGCACCCAAATTCTATTGATCTTGGTAACCCGAAAAAATAAAGAAATAAACATGATTTTATGGACTTTTTTTTTTTTTCGTTACCCCCATATTAATCATTCGTTGTATATATTACACATCGGCAAACTTCTGTAGTGTTATGTAATTTGATTTCAGCCTATGTACATTTTGATACCAGATTGCTAATTAGGAAAACCAATAGGAGCGTCAGCTCGCCTCTCCCATTGGTCCAAATAAGAAGCGCCTCTTTTAACCTTAGCCAATCACAAACCCGAGGTCGCTCGGCATTTCTGTTTTTCTCCATAGAACTCTATGAGAAAGTAGTCGCGCTCGTGATTGGATGAGTAGGCGAGCCCGCCCGCTAGCTCAGCCAATCCGCTCGTTGCAGCCCTTTTTTCTGTATTTGAAAGAGTCCCGCCGTGGATTCTGATTGTTGTTAACTTCCCCATAGGCTAGAATGGGACTTGTCGAATCGTATTCTGATTGGTCTAAATTCTCATAAGCCAGTATTGGACTTTGTCGTCTATTCTGATTGGTGAGCTAAGCCAAGCCCGCGTTATCTCAGACAATCAGCTGTTTTTAGCTTTTTTACTGTATTTTGAAACAGTTCCGCCGTGTGATTCTGATTGGTCAATTCTGCCCCATAGCGTTTAATAAGTTCAGTGTCGCTCCTATTCTGATTGGACCCTGGTTTTCTGGCGACCATATGCAGAATAGGTTTCAGAATTTGAAATACTGTTTTTCCGGCCATTTCTCTTTATCCTACTCTCTGGACTTAGGATTTTGGGGAAAGTGATTTTGTTTTATGTAATTTTTATTTTTAATGTTTCAGCTCATTGTCTGGAATGTTTAGGAAACGCCTTTATAAAGGCGATTTTGTGGTTTATACACAGCAACCGAATGTGGAATGATTTCTCGCGCTCCAGCCTGTCTCGCATCGGAACAGATTTTCGGGGCGCTAGACGCCACAAGGCGAACTAAGGCTCCCTGCATGGCCCTCATGGTCCCGACTGTGCCCACACACACGGGCGAGGCGGGCGCTGGATTTCCCCGATGTATGATCGCACTACCTACCGGGGACAATCATCTGACGCCAGCGCAGCACTTCGCCTCATTCCGCACTGCGGCGACACGTGGCGAGGTGCGGCGGTCTTTTCATGATATGTATGTGCGCGGCCCGTCCCTGACATCAAAATCAGGCGCAGATACCGCCGGGAAACTGGCGGAAAGGTGCGCCACGACCCGGCGAGCTTCATACATGTGGCCTTTGTGTAGAACATTGCAATAGTTATTATTAACAGTTTTAATTGAAATATTTCCTGGATATTGGGCAGCCTGAACTTATAGGATTACACATCTTTTCTAGTAAATGCAGGTTCTTTGTTAGGTGCAAACTCACTTTTATTATCCAGTATAACATTTCAGATAGGTGTTCATTTTCAATTTTGCCCAAGTCCACCTTTGTTGTTATATCAACCTTGTACTTAAATTAGATCCAGCTAAGTCAGCACAGGTTAATATGTGCCAAAAGATACCTTGTAATATCCCGAATAAATTTCAGATACTATGTTTTTTGACTTTGGTGCCACTACAGCTTGTTCATCTGAGGCACTTGCACTTAAATTGTTGAATACTGCAATTTTTTAGTACAAGAGCAGGTGAAGTTGATAGGTGGCCAATAAAAATTACCTTTTATTTTCGAAATACATTACAGATACGTCGTTTTTTTGCACTTTTGCCCATCCAGATTAGTTGATAGAGCCACCTTGCAGTTAAAATTGAATCCAGCAATTGTTGTAGTTACCACAGGTGGTGAATTGATTAGGTGCAAAAATACCTTTATTATCGATACATTTCAGTGATATCGGGTTTTTTCACTTTGGCGCAGGCCCAGCTTTGTTGTTAAGATCTACTTTCAGTTTAAATTTGAATACAGCTCAATTTTGTAGTCACACAGTGTGAATTTGAATTAAGGTGCCAAAACTACCTTTTATTATTCGAACTAAACATTTTGCCCTGTCACAGATTTGTAGATAGAGCCACCTTGCAGTTAAATTTGGAATCCAGCAATTGTGTAGTTTACACAGGTGAATTGATAGGGCAAAAGAAAAATCTTTTATTATCCGAATACAAATACAGACGTGTTTATTTGACTTTAGGTGCTCTACAGCCTTTGTTTCATTGAGGACACCTTGCACTTAATTGTGAATACTGCAATTTTTTAGTCACAAGAGTGAATTGATAGGTGCCAAAAAATAACTTTTATTACCCTAATAAATTACATTTACGTGTTTTTTGCACTTTGCCCAGTCCAGATTTGTTGATTAGAGCCACCTTGCAGTGAAAATTTGAATCCAGCAAATGTGTAGTTACCACAGGTGAATTGATAGGTGCCAAAAATACTTTTCTTTATCAGAATACATTTACAGATACGTGTTTTTTGCACTTTTGCCCTGTTCGATTTGTTGTGATAGAGCCACCTTGAGTTATATTTGGATCCAGCAATTGTGTAGTTACCACAGGTGAATTGATAGGTGGCCTAAAAAAATATTTAAAACTTTTAATTTTAATCCGAATACATTTCAGATTACGTGTTCTATTTCACTTTGGCGCAGGCAGCTTTGTTGACTTGATAGATCTACTTTGCTGTTATATTTGAATCCAGCTATTTTTGTTGGATTTTGAGGGATTTGAGAATAGCTGTGATTTGCGTCTTTTTAATAGCAGGGACTTTCCCAAAAACTCTTCATACCTTTTCATATTTGTATATTTGTTGAACATGGTAGCGGAAATTCCAGGTGGTAGCGTGCAAAGAGGGGGTGGTAGGACATTGGAGTGGTAGAGGTTACGAGAGAAGGATGCTCCTTCATTGCTGGCGCACCACGCATGCCAGCGGATTCGTCGGTTGCAGGACCGTTCAGGCCTGTCATCGAGTGGCGTATGGGCCTGTGAATATCAGTAACGACAAGCGTCGCCAATCCTGTCCTTCAGTGGTTAATGCAGACCTGCATCCAGCATTACTCCTCGGTCCTCCCAGGCACGGCCACAATTGATCACTTCAGCTTAACAAGCTTCCGTCACATACATTGAAGCCGCCCAAATTGTCAACTCGTGTAGCCCACCACTGTGGTATTACATTTTCTGAAGGATCTCTTTGATGACAAAATGCGGTTGGGGTCAGCAAGGCATGTCAAAAAGATCAAGAGGCAAAGAGGATGATTTTTCTCTGCTCTGACGCCCAGTTCTGAGGCCATCAGAGGAGGAGAAGGAAGGCCGGTCAATCGGCAAACAATCCGGGCGGTCGGCAATGCCTTGCAGTCTTCTTGCTTGTTAGTCCGCAGCTCGGATGCAGATGTCAGGACGCTACATTGCGGATCCAACGTGAGGAACTTTTTCAGCAGAATTTGGGCTTGCGAGAGCGCTTCATCAGCTGGACGAGGAGGAAGCGAATGGGGTGTGGAGTACGCGGTTCCGCCTCAAATGGGAACCTGAGGTCCCGGCATCGCAGAACGATGTCCGCTGATATGATTCGCCCAGCCACGTCAGCGCATAAACTCGATCTCGCTTATCGCCGTCAAAGCAAGGGTCCAGGATCCTCTCAAGCATGAGGCCTTCTTTGAGCAAGCCTGCTGATTCACCAGCGATGTCATATGCCGCCTTTGCCGCAAAGAATAGAGGCAAGAACTTGGTGTTTAACCACCACCAACATGTTAGTCACATGCAGCGAATGCATGAGTTGAAATTGGAGGCAACACTTGGCCAAAAAAGGCCAGACCGACGCGGGCCTCCCAACCACTGTCACACCCTCTGTCTCCGCCTCCTCTGCCACCACCAAGCTTTCCCTCAGCTGCCATGTCTCTCAGATTTCATGATCAGGGATCACCCTCGCTTCAGCCTCCACCGTCGCCCGAGTACCACCAGCACCACCAGAGACCCATCCCCCCCCTTTTCCCCTTTCCCCCAGTTTGACGACCTGCACGCTGTACAGCGGCCAGTCTAGCAGCCAGCCTTCTGTCTTTCAGGTTTGGGAGCAGAAGAAAAACTTTAACCCAAACCATCCCAAGGCCACAAGCCTGAATGTCGGCATTGCCAGGCTTTTTGGCCTTTTGGAAATGTTGCCCTTTCCATCTGGTGGACACAGATGGGTTCCGCCACGTCATGGCCCTTGCCTGCCCCCAATACCAATGCCGAGCAGGCATTTCTTTGCCAAAAAGCCGTCCCTGCCCTGGCCCGCCCCGTGTCATCTAAAATTTCAGCCGTTGTTGCATCTGTGGCCGGAAAAGTCCATCTGACCCCGACACATGGACTAGTAAGCACGGAAGGCGCTATATCTGTGACAGTCCTGGTGTAGCTGGGTGGATGTCCTGGGGGTGACGGTGGCCCCTCAGGCTCGGCGCACGCTCTTCAAAACCGCGGATGGTGCAGGGTCTTTCCCCAAGGTCTTGGTGGATCACGTGCCAGAGAAACCAGGGCCGTGTTGAAATTAATCTGTCTTGGAGACCGTCCACACACAGGTCAGGAGCTGTGGACGGCTCTCCGCAACGGAGACGAGGCTGGGCTGGGTGCCCAAAAACCTTGTGCCCGGGGAAGGTGGTGTGCGATAACGGGCGAAAATCTGCTGGCCGCCCTTAAGATCGGTGGCTGGAGCCACATCCCTTGTGGCACATGTCATTGAACCCCTTTTCGTCCTGAAATTTCTAAAGAGCTACCCGGGTCTGGACTGCCTGCTGAGGGAAAGGTCCCAGGTCTGAGTTCGCACCTTCCGCCGTTCGCACCCTGCTTCGTTTCCCCCCTGGCTGCGTTGCAGGTTCAGCTCGGCCTCCCGTAAACCCTTCATTGTT